>CM076570.1:162361384-162670308 GCA_034641835.2 Pinus albicaulis
CTACCCTGTCTTTGTCTCTTTATGAATCATGCCATATAATTGTTCAAGTGCACAAAATGAACCCATAGCACCCACCAATTTGATAATGTTTTCCTACGAGAGAAATCAAATAGAATGAGAATGTATTTTAATTTTTTTTACAACTGATCAACTATCTTAAATGTGTATAAAAATCTAGAATTGAAAATGCACGAGGTTCATATTCTCTTTCGTAGAGGATATCTTTGATGAGTATCTCTTGTATCACCATTAGGGCTAAACATCAATATGAATAGGGAAAATTTAGCCTCATAGGGATAAAGATTTGAAGAGAACAGGATTGGGCCACAAAGAACCTTAGAAACAATTGGGAAATACTCTTCCTATATGAATCAAATCCATTTTTTTTTTGTCTATAGGTGTTTCACAACTGAATGTGTGAAAGATATGGTAGTGGTTGCAGAGAAAGACTACATATTTATGTATATAGGCTATAATAATGCTTCATTGAATTTTCGAGGCCTTGCTAGCTTGGGAAAATAGTTTCTTTCACTTTGACACCATCCTTGTAAATCTTGAACGTGGGTACAATAAATGCTCTTAGACGTTGCGAAACTCTTTCTTTTTTTTCTTTTTTTTTTGTGGTGTGAAAATTCAACAATTAAAGACAAGTCCATGTTATAGAAAGTTAAACAATATTCAATTTTATCTCAAATGCATCTTTGGTTAACCAACAATTCAATAGGGAAAGTTAAATAATCTTCATTTTTCTCTCAAATGCATCTCTAATTAACCAGAAAATGAATACATATTTTTATAGTGGATACATTTGGGGAGAATATAAAATTCAAGGCAAAGTCAACTACATAGGTATTAATTTGCTTAATTTTGGTTGTCGGTACGTTCAAGAAGTTGACAAAACGGTATCTTCCACATGGTTGATCGAAAAAGGGAGAAATATTCTTGCATTGGTCATTTGATATTGTGTTGAAATGGACTACTATTAGGCTTGCATATCCATACACATATAAAGCAAGTTATTCGTGGATTTTTTCATCTCGTGCTATGAAAAAACATGAAAAAACCTTAAAATGGGACAACGAGCAGATATCACATAAATGTCTCATAGGAATGCATTACTAACCAGGTGAATTAATAACATCGTTGAATTGATCATCATTGGAAACCACCTCTACTTCCCCTTGAAACTTGATATCGTAAATCTCTTCTCCACGAGATTTTTTGAGTTGTACTTGAACAAAGTTATAAGACTGCAAATCCTCTTCATTCGATGGTGATTTACCTTTGACCAAGTCTTCAGGATACATTTTAGTGTTTCAATGACACATAAATATGACTGAGGTTCCTTTTTATTTACTCATAGAATCTTCCTTTAGTTGATTTACCTTGTGTTTTGAAGACAAAATTTCATTAGCCAACTCTTACCTAGTAGGGTAGTAGGATTTTGGTTTGACAAGATGGAATGAATAAGATGAAATATGGTATTTTGGTCTACTAAAATTAATTATAAGTATGAATAATACCAAATGTAAGTTAAAAGCTATGTAAAAGATTCCAAAAAATTCCTAAACTTTAAAATATGTGAGGTCTCTATACCAATGGAAAGCTTTGTCCTGCCACACATAGGCAGATGGATACCAAACACAAAATAGCTAGAACACATTTTCAAAGGAGTGTTGTCCACAGGTGTTAATCACCCTGAGTAGAAACAGGTAGATGTTAATCACTCCAGTTAGAAATGGAAAGAGTTATGCCTTTCTAACAAGTCATTGTACCTTCCAACATAGGAAAAAATTACTTCTCGGCCCTCTCAACAAGTAATGCATATCTAATCCATATATGATATGACTAAACTCTATATCAAAAAAATTTGTAATATGAAGGAAACATATTTCAACCTAGAACAAATTGGTATGAGCATCACGCAAACTAATAACAATCTGACATATCCAAAAGGTTCATATATACATTAAAAAACATACATCCTTTCATTAACAAACCTTTCTCATGAGCCAAGGAAGAATTCATCTTCCTATGAAAGGGTTGGATTAACAAATGAGTAAAACATTCTCTTGAAATGAAAATAAACTTCCATGTCATGTAAATATCAAAATCTTCACATGCGCCCAAAATAATGGATAGCAATAAGTTCCAACCGAAGAGATGCCCCAAACTCAATCATATAAATACACAAGCATTGAATGCATGCACAAGATAGATACGTTCCTTTGTTACCATATATTTTATCACTGTAGAGTAATACATCCATAATTAAGTTGAAAAACTAATGAATTGAAAATGGAAACACAATTATTGTGTTGTTTTTACACTCCATAATAGTTGTTGTAAAAATGCCACATTTGAACTTGCTAAATCAAAAAAGACCATGAAAGCACAGAATCACAATAAAATCCTACCATAGTTGAGAAGTTTCACACACCTACTAGTATGCATGATATATGTGATCTTTACTGCAACTTTTATGAATAACCTATCTACCTTCATATTCCTTAAACCTGACCCAAGCTAGAACAACCCTAGTCCAATCCTGGAAAGTTATAAGTTTTACATATTCATCTAACAAAAAACATAACTGTTAAATTCACCTTCTATGTGTTATGTTTTCAATTATTACTGTTAGGTTGGCTAGGATTATATTGTGACCCCATGGACTCCTATATATAGAAGGAGGTTTTTTCATTTGTATCATCCAAGAATTGTTCATTTATGTAATGTAAAGGAGGTTTCCCCCTCGAAGTGGCTTATTTCTAAGGCATTGATCTCTATTTTCTTCTATTTTTGGAGATGGTTTCATAACTTTTGGTATCAAAGCTTTGGATTCTAAGGTTTCGCTGCTCCAAACAGGTCATCGTGGCATTTTCGCTATAATTTTTTTTCTACAAAGGTTCAGAAGCTGAAATTTTTATCACGCGAAGCAGAAATCCTAAGGAACTTCATGTAAAAATTTTAGATCTTGGTTCGCAATATTTTTGGATATATGATCTATGGAAGTTAGGGTTTTTTCAGGCTCCAAAATTTCATCTCAAAGAGGTGATCATGGGAAAATCGTCATAACTCTCTCTTTGAGCATCGGATTGGAATTCTGTAGTGGATGAAAGTACACGGATTGTAGTTTCTTGTGTATATATTTCAGAGCCGAAGGAGGAAATAGTGACACGTGGCACGTCGTACAAGTTCGCTCTGCTGAACTAGTCCATAATTAGCCCATTGTGGGAGATTGGACATAACTTTGCCTTGAAGAATCTAAATCAGGTCATACATGTGGCATTCGAAATAATATTCAGAGGGCTACTACAGCACCTAATTTCAGATATTTAAGATCCAAAATAATAGAGATAAGTCAGTTTCAATATCAAGCTCCTCAAAAGCAATAAAAAGGTGTGTATTTTTTTTCCAAATTGCATAAGTCTTGTTTGAAAAATTAGTTTGAATTGATTCCAAGGGCTTATTGTAGAATAGATATTAGTATTGGGTTCTAAAATTCCCCCTAAAAATAATTCAACACCCATTAAGCCTTCAGAAGGCTCTACTATGACTCATGAAGACAAAGAAGTGCAACATGACATATCAAAAATACAAGAGCAAGTGCACCAAATTTCGCTCTCGCAAAGAGAAACAAAAAATGAAATGGAAGTTTTGAAGAAAGGCATGGAAGCTAAGATGGATGGTTTGAAGAAAGGCATGGAAGCTAAGATGGATGGTTTGAAGAAAGGCATGGAAGCTAAGATGGATGGTTTTAATAATGGCATGGAAGCTAAGATGGATTGCATGGAAA
Source organism: Pinus albicaulis (assembly GCA_034641835.2). Taxonomy (NCBI): domain Eukaryota; kingdom Viridiplantae; phylum Streptophyta; class Pinopsida; order Pinales; family Pinaceae; genus Pinus; species Pinus albicaulis. The sequence continues at coordinate 162,365,181 of CM076570.1, forward strand.
CTAACATGAAAGTTAAGATGGATGACTTGGAAGCTAAGATTGAAAACATGAAGAATGATCTAAAAGCACACATGGAAGGTTTGACAAATTTGATACAATAAATGTTTCCTAATTTCCAAAATATAGTAGAGGAAACTCATGATGAGAATAAAATAAATGTTAATTGTGATTTCATAAACTCTAATGTTGGATGGAAGACCCACCATATTCCAAAGATCGATATGAGGAAGTTTGATGACAAGGATCCTGTAACATGGATACTACAGATGGAGAAATATTTTGATATCAATAATGTGCAAAACACACAACAGGAACGCATTGCAACTTTATATTTAGAAAAAAATACATTTGTATGGTATCGATGGCTTTTCTCCCGTAAAAAAATTGTCGCTTGGTCAATTTTTACAAAGGAAATGATAGCACATTATGAGGGTACAAAGAGAAACAAATTTTTTAGCCAAATGATAAATCTCAAACAAAAGGGTTCAGTGGGGGAGCACATTGAGGAATTCCAAAAATTGAATATAAGGGTAACTGATATTCTAGGGGAACACAGGATTGATGTCTTCAAAGAGACTTTAAATGATAACATCCAACATGAGGTTCGTGTTTGGGAACCTGATTCATTGGGGAAGGCATTTAGGTTGGCAAGAAAATTTGAATGTAAAATTATGGCGACAAGGAAGCCTACCACTCACATCTATAAATATGGAAGTGTTGCTACTCCTCGACTTCCACAACCTACAAGGTTGACACCACAACAATTGGAAAAAAAAAGAGCAAAAGGGCTTTGCTACATTTTTTATAGAAAATACACTAAAGGTCATAAGTGTGCTGAGAAGAAATTATTTTACATAGATTGTGAAGAGGAGGAAGAAAATGAACAAGAAACTTCAAAAGAAGAGGATATACACCAGGAACCAACCCTAGAAGAAGAAGAAATGAGTCTGACCTTATCATGTAATGCATTGGCATGAATTACCATTCCTCAAACTCTCAAGATAGAAGGACATGTCAAGATGAAAAAGGTAATAGTGTTGATTGATTCGGGTAGTACCCATAATTTTATTCATTGTAAGGTAGCCAAGGAATTGAATTGTTTCCTATACCCAGCACTAGAATGTCAAGTGATGGTTGCAAATGGAGGAATTATAAATGGCTCTGGAAAATGCCAAAATATCAAGCTAACCATGGGGGAATATGTATTGAATAGTCCAATGCTTTCCATTCCAATGGGAGGTGTTGATGTTGTACTAGGAGTAAAATGGTTACAATTTTTTGGGGACGATAGCTTTTAATTCTCAAGAACTTTTCTTGAAATTTTTTTCTGAAGGAATTGGAAGTCGAATTACGAGGTATCGTAGGGAAGTCAGGAAAGATAATAATCTAGAATGTCATGACAAAGCTTCTGAATAAAGAACAACGAGGCGTAATTTCACAATTATGCTCACTAGAAGGTCCAACATCAAAATCATCTATTCTCCATATCTCCAAAAAGTCTTGGACAATCATTCCAACGTGTTTGAAACTCCCAAAGGACTACCACCTATTCGTGATCATGATCATGCTATTCATTTGATTCCAGGAAGTGTTCCTCCAAACATCAGGCCTTATAGATATCCTTATGTCCAAAAAAGTGAAATTGAACGTATGATTGCAGAAATGTTAGAGGCTGGTATAATTCAACCTAGTCAAAGTTCTTTCTCTGCTCCAGTAGTATTGGTGCATAAGAAGGATGGATCATGGCACATGTGTCCGAATTATAGGGAGCTCAATAAGCTCACTATTAAAGATAAATTTCTCATTCCTATTATTGATAAATTATTGGATGAATTACATGGAGCAATTTATTTTACCAAGTTGGATCTTCGTTCAGGATATCATCGAATTAGAATGAAGACAAAAGATATTCTGAAAACAGCATTTCGAAATCATGAGGGTCATTATGAATTTTTAGTCATGCCTTTTGGCCTTACCAATTCACCTTCTACATCTCAAGGGTTAATGAATTCCATTTCCAAACCCTTCCTTAGAAAATTTGTGCTAGTATTTTTTGATGATATACTAATCTACAGCAGGTCTTGGAAGGGTTATGTTCAACATGTTGAGAGGGTGCTCAACTATTAGAGGAGAAACAATTATATTCAAAAACATCCAAATGTTTCTTTGGAGTACAAGAGGTGGAATATCTGGGTCATATTGTATCTCATGAGGGTGTTAAGGTATACCCTAACAAAATTAAAGCCATTAAGGAATGGAAAGTACCCACAACCATAAAGCAGTTGCGAGGATTTCTCGGCTTAACAGGGTATTATCACAAATTTTTTAAGAATTATGGGAGAATAGCAGGACCTATAACAACATTATTGAAGAAAGATGCATTTTCATGGACTCCTGAAGCAACTAAGGCCTTTGAACATCTTAAAGAGGCAATGTGCCTAGCACCAGTCTTAGCTACGCCAGACTTCACAAAAACCTTTATTGTGGAATGTGATTCCTCGGGAAATGGAATTGGTGTTGTTTTAATGCAAGAAGGAAGACCCATTGCTTTTGAAATTTGTCCAATCAAAGGAAAGTATTTACAAAACACTATTTATGAGAAGGAAATGTTAGCAATACTACATGCACTAAAGAAATGGCGACCTTGCCTAATGGGAAGACACTTCAAAGTAAAAATTGATCATGATAGTCTGAAACACTTTTTGGAACAAGGACTATCTCAGAAGATCAAATAAAATGGGCCACAAAGATGTTGGGTTATGACTTTGAAATCATCTACAAAAAAGGGAAGCTAAATGTTGTTGTAGATGCACTCTCAAGAAATAATGAATAGGTGGAAGCATTGTTTTGTGCCATTTCTATTATCCAACCAGATTGGATAGCCGAAGCAAGGGATGAATGGAAGAAGGACGAAGAAGTGTGGACACTCATTCAAAAGTTGCAGCAAGATCCTAGTACATCTGATACATTTAGTTGGAAAAATGATTCCTTATGGTACAAAGATCGTTTATATCTTTGTAAGAATTCCCAACTAAAACAAAAGATTCTTCTGGAATTGCACACTTCTCCTTTAGGAGGACACTCGGGATTTTTAAAAACTTACCACAGGGTGAACAAAGAATTTTTTTGGGATGGCCTTAAATCTGATATTCAAAATTTTGTGGTTGAATGTTTGGTTTGCCAGCAGAATAAAGTGGAGACAATTAAGACCCCGGGACTTCTACAACCTTTATCCATTCCAAGTCAACGTTGGGAGGAGATTTCAATGGATTTTATCACAGGTTTACCTAAGTCCGAAGGAAAGAATGTCATCATGGTGGTAGTTGATAGACTTACTAAGTATGCACACTTTTGTACATTATCTCATACATTTAAAGCAAGTACAGTTGCTACTACATTTATGGACAGAATTCAAAAGCTACATGGAAGCCCAAGGGTTATTGTGAGCGACAGAGATCCCATTTTTACTGGAAATTTTTGGACGGAGCTATTTTCTTGTTTGGGTACTCAATTAGCTCATAGCTCATATTATCATCCTCAATCCGATGGTCAAACTGAGATAGTGAATAAATGTTTGGAAGGATATCTTCGTTGTTTTGTATCTGATAAACAAACACAATGGGTCAAGTGGTTACCTCTCGTTGAATGGTAGTATAACACTTCCTTCCATACTACAGAAAAAATGACCCCATTTATGGCACTTTATGGATATCATCCACCGTCCATCACATCATCTTTAAGAGAAAATTCTAAGGTTCAAGCAGTGGAAGATCACATTGAGCATCAAGAAGAAGTTCTCCAACTCTTAAAGGATAACCTAAATAAGGCACAAATCGAATGAAACAACAGGTAGATCAACATTACAATGAGAGAAGTTTTGATACAGGAGATTGGGTATTTTTACAGCTACAACCATACAAACAAATGTCCCTCAAGCAAGCTAAGAAGGATAATAAATTATCGCTAAAGTACTATGGTCCTTACAAGGTGTTGCAAAAGATTGGTACTATGGCATACAAATTGGAGCTTCCTGCTTCTTCACGAGTGCATCCAGTTTTCCATGTTTCATGCTTAAAGAAGATTATAGGTGAAAAACTTCCAGTTCAAACAATATTTCCAGAACTTGATGAGGAAGGAAAAATCATATTGGAACCTGAAGCAGTCATGGAAACAAGAACTCGATAGCTATGAAATCGATCAATTTCAGAGTATCTCATCAAGTGGAAGAACTTACCCACCGAAGATTCTACATGAGAGGATGAGAATTTTCTACAAAAGCACCCCGAGCTACTCAAGCGTTGAGAACAACACTTTTTTGAAGGATAGGGGCATGTTAGGTCCTATATTACTAGTGTAGTCCCTTATTGTTGTTAGTGTAGCCCCCTTATTGTTATTGTTGTACCCCTGTAACCCAAATTTTGTTATTATTGTGCCCTTACATTATTATTTTTAGGTCGACTAGGATTATATTGTGACACCATGGACTCTTATATATAGAAGGATGTTTTTTCATTTGTATCATCCAACAAGCACCCAGAGCTACTCAAGCATTGAGGACAACATTTTTTTGAAGGAGAGGGGCATGTTAGGTCCCCATATTACTAGTGTAGTCCCTTATTTTTCTTAGTGTAGCCCCCTTATTGTTATTGTTGTGCCCCTGTAACCCAAATTTTGTTATTATTGTGCCCTTACATTATTATTGTTAGGTCGGCAAGGATTATATTGTGACCCCATGGACTCCTATATGTAGAAGGAGGTTTTTTCATTTGTATCATCCAAGAATTGTTCATTTATGTAATGTAAAGGAGGTTTCCCCCTCGAAGTGGCTTATTTCAAAACCATTGATCTCTATTTTCTTCTATTTTTGGAGATGATTTCATAACATGTTCATGTGTTTGATGGAAAAATGTGTAGAGGTGGGAAACATATTGTACATCCATATGTTTGTGCAAGAAAAAGGAAAGTGTGTAAGAAAACATGTATAAATTCATTAATTGGAAGGGAAAGCATAGAAGAAAATTAGTATAAACCTTTTGAAAGTGAGAGAATATTACAAATAGAATAGGTAAAAAAAACACAAATATTTGAAGGTGTTAACATAAGAGAGAAGATGAAACATTTTCAAGTGAAATTCAAAGGAAGGAAAGCTACCAAAAATCGAAGGTCTTCACGCAGTTTGATTCACAAATTTGGAGGCAAGGCATTTTACTTATTTTATCCTATGAAGTACGTAAGGATTTTTGTATGTGCATGTGTAACGTTTGAAGGAGAAAGTTGAAGAGATGCAAAGATCGGTCAATGATCTAAGTCTAGTTATGTTTGTGAATTTTGGGCCCTAATAATCAATATTGCCAATGTCAATTGTTGCCTTTCATAGGGTCATTCCTTGTGATTTATATAATTCTAGGCCCCGTGCCATGCGAAGGGAAATTTGTGTGTGTTGGAGCGGGGTCCCCTTGGGTACACTTTTTGAGGTATTTTTTTATAAGTTTTGTATATGCGCGTTGCGCAAATAGGTCAAGGGGATTTGGGGCAGGTCAAAGTCCCTCTTTGATGTAAAATGGTTTTAAGGGTAAATTGTGGGCCTTAAACCATGGTTTGAGACCATAGTATATGCGTGCTAGATTGGATATATCGAGTCTAAGGAAGTAGTCAGTTATTATTCATGTTTTGGATCTAAGTGTTTATGCGTATTTGATACTTTTTTAAGGGTTTCATTCTGGATTGGATAGAAAGGCTCCTGTTGGTTGTGTGCATGGATACCTAGTCCTAGTGTGTGAACTCCGATAGTTGTGTGCGTGGAAGGGTAAAGTGTAAGGGAAAGTCTGATATAATGAATTGATCTGAATCTAATACAAGGATTGATTCTGGCAAAGCACTGTGTTATCTATTTGAGTTATCTGTTTATTGTTTCTGTCTTAAGATCAATTTACTTCTATTTTTTTTACTTGTATTTGTGCGAAAACATATGTTATTTATGCATGAAGTTATATTGATGGCTGAATGAATCTGCTTAAGTGGTTATGCATTATATAGATCTGGATCTGGTTCTGATATATCTGCGACGAAGTGATCTATGTTATTGTTCTGTGATTTTATAAGTATTATTCTATAATTGTGCATATCTATTAAGATTTGTAAAAGTTCTACAATCAATATGTTTAGGGCCACTACATTATTTTCTTCCTCAGGGTGCGGAAACCTGGTTCCAGCACCCCCCCATACTGCTTCAGGTGAGACTTTGATATGCGCAAGCAGTTCATTGTCGAAAGGGCCAGTAGTTGGAGGGTTTGTTGGTTGCGTGATAAACTCTGAACCTGGATCAGGACCACTCAAGCCAACAAATGGTTCCATTGTCGGGACCGAGATCATTTTGAGGGAGATTTGATGTTGTGGCGCCCTTTGCAGAATGAATTGTAAGATTGGTTGGATAGAAATATTCTTGAATTCGCGAACCAAGATAATCAAAGCTCTAAAATATCTTCTGAAAAGTGGGTACAAAAGTACATCTATACAGAAGTTCACGAGATATTCTTTTGCTCCTTTGCAATTGAGTTGCAAGAGTGGTTATCGCAGTTAATTGAATTCAATACATGCATGAAGGACAACGCAATCGCTGAGTGGACTCCTAAATTGATTCAACAATTAGAAAAGTTATACAATAAGTTCACTCATGTAGTAGAACATTGGATCGATCATCTCTTGGGAGGATTTGTGACCGAATTTACCATTGATCAATTTGTGTCATACTCTAAAGCAAAAGAAGATTTTTCAAGGGTCCTAGAGGTAAGTTCCTATGCCCTTTGAACTTTTTGTTGAAGATGATATTGTGCGAACAGGGCTCTCTATATCAACCTATCGCTTGAATGTCACGAATAGGCCCAACTGCGCGCAGTGGAAAACTTTACCGCAAAGATCCCGAGAAAGGATTTATTTATAGCCCTCTAAAGCATAGATCTGATAGTGACGGTGAGCTCGAGACTAGTAGCCCTAGCGAATCTGTGCACTCTAAAGGAGAAGAAGTTTCATCAAACCATAACGATCAGAGAGCCTTGATCCTTTTTCCAACCCCATCCACTCCACTTCAAAACTCATCTCAGAAAGCACCCACTCCACCACGTAGTCCATATCCACCTCCCTTAGGCATAGATATGGTTGTGTCAATGAATCTGCCTAATTTCAGAGGTATTGCAAATGAAGATACTGAGCATTTTTTGTTTGTGACTCATGTTGTATGGCAAGCTTATTTGGTTAATAATGATGATATTAAGAAAGAGCATCTAGCCACTGCCTTCCAATATCGCGCTTTATATTTGTATATCATATATGTTCAAGAAAACCCTAATGCTATTTTGGATGAAATAAAAGATGCCCTAAAAGAGCAGTTCAAGAAGCCTAAGTCATACGTGCAGTTGGTTACATAAATGAAAGAGATTCATCAAGAGGTTAATGAATCTTTGTGGGAGGCAGATCAGAGGCTGAAGCGCACTATCATAGATGGTGTATTTACCATCGATGATACTCAACATAAGGAGTGGTTTATTGTTATGCTTCTCCCACATCTGTGTCGGCCCTTTGGTTAGCAAAAGTTTTCCACAAAGGTTGAGGCCGTGGAGATTTCCATGAAACTAGAAGCTACCCTAACACCTGTTGCGCTTGGAACTCAACAAATTCAGAATCAGTTGGAAGCCATGCACTTAGAGATTCAAAGCTTGTGCAAAGACAAGGGCAAGGAGGTGTGCGCAAAGGTCTAGTGCATAAAATTTAAATTTTTTGGGAACCATAAGGATAAATGTCTTGTCTTAAATAATTATCTAAACACTAGAGGACCTAGTCCCTTGAAGAGAAAATTATGGTGCACAATTTGTCAAGTTTTCGTTGCATGAAACAGATTTCTGCCCAAGAGTTGGAAAATATCAACTTGAGCTGAAGCAACTATTTTGCAGATTTTGTTTGTCACTGGGACTGATGAACGACATTGTCGCACTTATGATATGATGTTGGAAAAAGCTAAAATATATAGAATTCAAGCCAAACCTACCTCACCAACATCCCCCTCTGGGCATGGTGGATACCATGGTAGAGGAAGAGGACGAGGAGGTGGATTAGCTGGTCGAGGGAGGGGGCAAGTAATTTGATACAACTATGGAGATGTTGGTCATTATGAGTGTGACTGTACGAATCCAGCGCAACAATAATGTAGGTATTGTAGACAGTTTGACCATGTGATAGAATATTTCCCTATTTTTATTACTAAGATGTAGGAGAAAAAGACATAGACTCCAACGTGGAATCTTTATATGGTTAGAGTAGAAACTCGCAAAGAATATCTTAGCATAAATGTGGTCACTAGGAGCGGTGCAACTACTAATGAAGATAAGGGAAAGCAACCGGCTACTGACTTATGGATTCATAAAGCACTTGAGAACAAAGAGGGATTTGATTTGCAGTGCACTAAGGATACTTTTGTTGAAGCACGGAAGGAATTTGCAGAAGGAAGCGCACCAACATCAAGTAGACCATTGAAGGAAGCAGGAGGAGATTAAGAGATCAAACCGTTCCTACAAGCTTGCATTAAATTACTGTGCAAAAAAAATGCAGCAGATAATCTTTAGGCTCTGATAGATAATTTCGCAGAGAAGGAACAACCGGTGGAAGAACAAAGAGTTGTCAACAAAATATATAAGAATAAGAAGATAACGATTCGATAGATATGCATGACTACGTAGATCGATGCTTATGAGATCGACCGAGTTATTTTAGATCTGGGGTCTGATGCAAATTTCCTACCTAAGCAAACCTAGCAGCGTATGGGAGAACCTAAGCTGGAATGGTCCACCATTCAACTATGCATGGAAAATCAATAGAAGATCATTCTGTTAGGAAGGTTGTCGCAAGTTCTAGTCAGTATCGAGGGTGTGAAGGTGATGGTAGATTTTTAAGTTATACAAAATTTAGATGATATTGATCCTTACCCCGCGCTGCTAAGGTTTGACCGGGCTATTGATATGAATGGTTTTATAAACCTAAAGAAAAGAAGAATGGAGTTTGAAAGCAATGGAATCATAGTCATCATTCCACTAGACCCTGCATAAGGACAAAGATACACCGAACTTGTGCGCGCTGATGATGATATTGATCAGATCTATAAGCTGACTTTGCACAAGGAAGATTGGATCAACCCAATGGCGAATGGAAACCTTAATTGGGAAAAGGATAGTTCTTGTTTTTCCGATTCTGATGAATAAATATAAAACTGGCAAAATCGGTTGCATGAAGTATTTGCGATGCGATGCGTTGTAATCATGTGACCAGATATGTTCGATGTATAACATCTGAGGTACGTGAATTACCGCATTATGATGGTTTAACTGATGTAAACATGTTTTTAAGAGAGCTTGAAAGGATTGTACCAAAAGGATAGAGATTCCATGCTTTGGATCTAAAATTATGTGCTACTCTAGCAAGATAGTGGGAGACTCATAAGGAAAACATGGGCAACTGGGATGAATGTGCGCGAATGATGAGGTTACATTTTGAATGTCCAAATATCATAATGGAAGAAGTCTACTCTGGAAAGGATGATCTGCGTAGAAATTTGTCTAGATGGAATCAAGTATGGGGCATAGAACTAAGACCTGAATGGGTCCACATGTTTATTCACACATTGGGGAAGGTACCTACTGATTGGTATCTGGAGACAGAGCTATGCCAAGGTACAAGTGAATGGTCTGCACTGACAGAGAGTTTCATTCTGACATTCGGCTTTGAGAGTGGATTTGATAAGATCGAAAAATAATTGCATATTATTCAAGAAGCCATCTTTGATACAAAAATTCCTGCAATCGAGTGCACTCCACCAGCATGGGATGCGCAGATGAAGGATATTGTGAATTGCAGAAATTTGACAGTTGAAGAGAGTGAAGAAAATCCAAGGAATATCATGATTCTGGAATCTGAGGGATAGCGCATAATGACTGGGCCCTCGATCACTTCACTAGATTTGAAAAAAACCCTAAAGATCTAACAGTTGAATATTGGGTCTAAAGAGCAACTAAATTTGGCTAATATTGGAGACTATTGGGATGATGATATAGTAGGAAAATTTTTTGAGTTGCTGACAAAGTATCAGGACTTGTTCCCTACAAAGTTCTCATAGTTGAAAGGAATAATTGGCGAACTTGGAGTTGTGAAGATCACGTTGAAACCTAATGCGCACCCGATGAAGCAGCACCCATACAGGTTGAATCCGAGATATAAGCAGAAGGTGAAGGAAGAATTGGATAAAATGGTTGTTGCAGGCATCATAGAACTAGTAGAAGAATATGATTGGGTAAGTCCAATGGTAGTGCAAGACAAGAAGACCAAAGGCGAAATCAAAATATGTGTAGATTTGCGCAAATTGAATGATGCTTGTGTGCATGATCCATTCCCAACTCCATTCTATGATGAAATCCTGGATAATTTTGGAGGCCAAGAAGCTTATTCATTCACAGATTAGTTTTCATGGTATCATCAGATTAGGATTGCGCCAAAAGAAATCAATAAGACCACCTTTGCAACTGAAAGGGAATCTTTCAATTATATAGTCATGCCTTTTGGCTTGAAGAATGCATCGGCCATCTTCTCTTGCGTAGTAGTAGTTTCTTTCAAATAATTTATCCATAATTTCCTGAAACTGTACTTTAATGATTGGACCGTTTTTTGGTTATTAAAGAAGCATCTTTCAATTATGTGCTTAATGTTGGATACCTCTAGAAAACACTAGATCTCATTGAATTTGAAGAAGTGTATATTTTTTGTGCCATTTGGGATAGTGTTGGGACACATTTTCTGCCAGCAAGGATTGATGATAGATCCTGTGAAGACTACAGTCATAGTTAATCTAGAGATACCTAAGAATGTCAATCAATTGCACTCAATATTGGGGCACACTGGGTATTATCGAAAGTTAATTCAGGGTTATGCATGGATAACTACGCCCATGGGGAAGTTGCTCAAGAAGGATGTGACATTCTGGTGGGATGGGGACTATCATAACATTTTTTAATTGTTTAAGGAAAAGATGGTCACTGAGTCCACACTGGTGCACTCTATGATCGTAGATAAGCTTCAGTTCCGTGACGACAATTCTCACACAACTGATGTAAAATACAAGGAGCAGGCCGCATAAGCACAACAGAGATAGCAAGCAGCAGAGGAAGCCCGCCACACAGCCGAAGCCCAGCGCGCTGCACTCAAAGAAAATATCCACCAAGTGTGCAGTGAAGTACCCGCAGTCCTGGCCACAGTTTCCCCTTGAAGAGAAATTAGAAGGACTGGTTGCCACACTAAAAGCCTTGTGCGTCGAATTTCAAACCATCCGATTCGAGATTGAACACCAAATTTCTAATCTGCAAATGAATTTGTAGCCTAAAACCCCACCTGAAGTTAGTGCGAAGCGAGTTGCCGAAGTAAAGCAGGCCACTGACAGTATTGTTTTCGCAGTCATGCAGTGTGACAAGATTTTGGAAGAGGCTATGGGTGTCTAGACTTCGGTTCAGAATGACCTTGTGGCGCAGTAGTTGCATAATGAGTTGCACATATAGGAGAAATATTTTTTTGACATCAAGATGATGGTGCCTACTCTTGTTCTTACACAGCGCCTCGCCCGCCTACAGGAGGGTCGGATCATCCAAACTAAGATCAAGGACCTGCATCGCAAAGAGCAGTTGTTGGTGGCTAGAATGCAACCTTGGGATGAGGAGGCTCTCCAGCTATCACATACATTAGAGACCACATTGAAGGCCATTTAGTAGATGCAAAGAAGTATAGAGCTGGCCACTAAAGGGCCCACCACTGAGATATTGGTTCTTTAAGCGCAGGGTGTTGTTGTGTAGAGTTTGGAAATGGTGCTCCCTCTCAAATCTTTTGTTAGTGCGCTCTAAGCCAAGATGACGGAGCAGAAACCACAGTGACTCAAGATGAGTCACATGTTTGTGTTGGGGGCCTGTTGGAGCGGGGTCCCCTAGGGTACACTTTTTGAGGTCTTTTTGTATAAGTTTTGTATATGCATGATGCGCGAATAGGGAAAGGGGCTTTGGGGTGGTTCAAAGTCCCTCTTTGATGTAAAAGGGTTTTAAGGGTAAACTCTAGGCCTCAAACCATGGTTTGATACCATAGTATTTGCACGCTAGATTGGATATAAATAGATAGATCGATTCTAAGTAAGTAGTCAATCATTATTCATGTTTTGGTTCTAAGTGTTTATGCGTCTATGATACTTTTGTAAGGGTTTAAGTCTGGGTTGGATAGAAATCCTCTTCGGTGTGCGCGAAGACCTATTCCTGGTTGTGTGCGGACTCCTTTGGATGTGTTCACGCAAGGGTAAAGTGTAAGGGAAAGTCTGATGTACTGAATTGATCTAAATCTAATAGAGGACTTATTCTGGCGAAGCACTGTGTTATCTATCTGAGTTATATGTTTACTATTTATGTCTTAATATCAATTTACTTATATTTTGCTTACTTGTATCTACGCGAAAAAAAAAAAATTTATTTATGCATGAAGCTATAATGATGGTTGAATGAATCTACTTAAGTGATTATGCCTTATATAGATATAGATCTAATATATCTGCGACGAAGTTATCTACGTTTATGTTATGTGATCTGATAAGTATTATTCTATAATTGTGCAGGTATGTTAAGATCTGTATAAGTTCTGCAATCAATATGTTTAGGGCCACTACATTATTTTCTTCCTCAGGGTGCGGAAACCTAGTTCCAGCACCCCTCATACTACTTCGGGTGATACTTTGATCTGCGCAAGCAGGTCATTTTCGAAAGGGCCAGTAGTTGAAGGGTTTGTTAGTTGCGCGAAAAACTCCGAACCTGGGTCAGGACCCCTCAAGCCAAGAGTGTGTGAGATCCCCTTGTTAACGGGGGGATTGGCACATATTTTTTATTTGAAATATCCTAAGGTCCACCTTTCTAGTGAATGATATCAAGAACAACAAATGATGGGAGCTTCGAGGGTTGAGAACCAAGTGCATAGAAAATAGTAGTAACTTTTCAGAGTGACCCATTAACAAGGCTTTCTTAAACCCATAAGTTTCTTGTTAGAATGACATGTTTACCAATGCAAAGAAGCACTTTTGCAACAAGTTTCTCATCTTCCTAGTTGGCGGAGGGCATTTGTTTCCTTTTCTCGACATAGCAGCGTGCAATTGGTAGGTTCAATTTTTTTAGCATGGTTTATTATGTAGTGCAATAGATTAATTAGTTGCATAGAGGTGCATATAATTTTCAAATGTCTACAACTCGTCTTGTGGAATATTGGATTGTGTATGCGTCATGAGAAGTTTCCAATCATCCAATGTGGGGGTTGCATTGCAAAGGTTGGAGAGGAGTTGGCGAAATGAAATTTGTTCAGGACTCGTGCCTTGCTGGAAAAATATTGTCGAAAGCGTGACAACATTATCAAAGCTCTGCCAAAGAGAATTTCCACAAGACGTGCATACATACATTGGTGTATCTTTAACAGGTGGAAATTGCCCGAGGTGCCACACAAGGATTATAGAGAAGCCAACAAATGGGTTGTTTCTATTTGATGGGAGTGCGTCTCACAAACGTTCATTAATTTGAGAAAAAAATTTAGGACCATTGAAGCTCATTTCATCAATGGGAATATATTTGACGTGTCAAATTTGTTCTTAAAGGTTTAGTAGGGATTGACCTTCCAAAGGTTGAATAGAGGAGACAGGGATACGAAGGCCAGAGTGTATGGTTAGTGCTTTTATGTGGAATGTTGCAACACCAGTTGGAGCAAGAAAGAGTAGCAGGTTTTATCCATTGGTAGAGTTAGTTAGGAAGGCATTTTTGAGGAAATCAATTAGGAAATACTCATTGGTGCCAATAGTGACTTGGATGAGCATCCTTAATGGTGTGGTGGAGGAATTTTTGGAGAAGTGGGAAAAAATGATATTTAATGCCATGCTCTGGCTTGGGGACAAGGAGGAAAGGGAATGTGGATTTGGAGAGGGAATTTGGCAGAGTGCTATGGAGGAGAGGTTTAATTCTATGAAGTGAATGTTAATCTCTTGCAAGTGTGAATGGATAAGAGAATGGCCCCAGTTATGGTTTTCCATAAAGTCATGATGACCAAGCATGTCAAGCTCATGAAGGAGACTGTTCTTACCTAAGTGGAGTTGAGAGATGAATTTACATACATCCATGTCTATGGCAGGGAGAGTGGGGGGGTGGGGGTGCATTTCATCAGGAGAGCAGTCATCAGAGTTGGAGAGGGGTGTTTCTGCAAGTGCTCGATGAACATTCCATGCTCGATATGTGTTGCTAATTTGTTACCAATGTGCAAAAATTGCCTCGTCAGTTTCTCTAATGTCTTCAGGAAGTCTACGGAAAGGGTCGTACAAGAGGAGTTCACTCCAGCAAAAGTATACATGGAATTTTGAATCTTTAGATGAAATTGAGGTGTAATGAGGAATGATGTGAACAACCATGGAAGGGAAGATGTGTTTCCATGGTGATGTCTTCCAGGGGGAGGAGAATGACCAAGCCTGTGTGATTTCAATAAGAGGCAATGACTCAAGTGAATGTGGTATTTGAATGTATGAGGTGATGAAGTGTGTTGTTGGAAGATGGCCATCCAAGTTTTGTGAAACACGTATGAAAAAAAAAATCTTAACATGGAGGGAGACAAAAGAACAATTGCATTGTGTTAGTGGGAGTTTTGGAGCATGTGGTGTAGCACCCTCTTCCCACATCTACTCAAGTAACCGGCCAACCAGGGTAAACATGCCACAAGAGGCTACCTATATGAGATTCAACCTCCTATATGACCATAAGGAATTGGAACCGATAGAAACACTAAAAACATACCTTACACTACATCATTGATATCCCCAGGGGGTAATCCAACCTCCCAAGACCCTGTTCCCTTGGGGGGGCTGATTTTTAGCCCCTTTGTGGCTAATCTACGGGCTTGTAATGGAAAGGGAACAGCTCTAGATCTTAGATCTGCAAGCTAACCTTGTCAAGGTAGCGGCTCAGGCCCAAACAACAAATTTTCAGCTTGTAGCTCCGAGATTTGTACCACATTTTCAGCCCCTGATCCCAGATCACTACCCAGAACTTCCTGTAACTTCAGGAGAGGGTAAATAACATTTAAATAAACATATCGAAGTAATAACATCATCAGGAACTCATCCGACCACACCCATCCATGAAAACCATTTCATCAAACATGTCACAAACATAGCCTCTACATGTATAAACAACATATTTAAACGAATGGGTCTCTTTCTTATCTGATAATGGCTAAGAAGCATTGTTCCCCTACATTATAAGCTATCATTTAATCAATTTAACCATGTATACTTTTTGCATTCATTTACAAGTAAAATGGAGAGAGACATACCTCATCACTATCACAATACATGCTTATAACCAGCGTAATACCAACAGAAGTACCATGGATACATCACCAATATAATCCATATATAGACCAGTGCATATACACATAAAATACCAAGGCAATGAACCTTTCATTAATTAATATAAAAACCAACCCGGAATGGGACTTCCACGTTCCACCCAACCATAGACATGGCTGAGCCAAATCTCACTTTAGCCAGTCACCCTCATGCCATATTCCAAGCATGAATGTGGGACTTTATCAAACACATCAATCAACACCAAACCAAGGCTTCAGATACCACACCGTCTCAACCCCAAACCAGTGATTCCACCTCACATTCGGACATCACTAACCATCACATATTGGTCTCTATCCAAGCTGATCCAAGGCTCCAAAGTGTTTGTTCCAACCAGGGCTTCCAAGACTAGTAACCCAGCCCCAACTGTTACAAGGCTTCCAGAGTGTTTGTCCAACCAGGGCATTTAGGACTAGTAACTCAACCCACCTAAGGCTTCCAGACTGTTTTTCCAACCAAGGCTTCCAAGACTAGTAACTCAACCCACTATTGTATGTCAAGCTTCCAAAGTGTTTGTCCAACCAAGGCTTCCTGGAACTAATAACTCAACCCAACAGCTAAAGGAATCATGAAAACCAACCAGAAAACAATGAATGGAAATAAACCCAGAATCACAATGGCTATCCAGGAAATGGCAAGGCTATGCAAATCCGCATGCATACCCATGCATGCCAAAACTAGTGAGGAAAACATACATGCAACTCAGTACCTACACTCAGAACCTATTGTAGATGTTGATCACAATGTCCTCTTCCACTTTCCTTATTTTCCTTTGCTTTCTTGATCCAAATATCCAAGTATGCCACACTCTACAAGATTTCTTCAAGAATAAACTAAGTGCTCAAGAATGAGAGAGAGAGAGAGAGAATAATGATAAATCCAAAATTGAACTGACCAAGCCTTGCCCATTGATCCTCACAAGCATTTTTATTAATGAGGCCTCTAATTTCTTTATTTTCCATTATTTTCCTTCAATTTCCTCCTCACATGCAACATGTGACCTTTCACCTTCTTTTTCTCCTAATTTCCATTGTTTTCATAAATAAAATGTCAATTAATGCCTCATGCCTGTCTAAAGCCTTTGCCTTTGCCTTTGCCAATTTCCTTAGCCATAATAACCGAAATGAACACCCACTAGGATGCTTTGCCCACGATTCAACTTGGAATACATGTCCCATCACCATGGTCTTATAGATATTTTTACATGTATTTTTACCAGGTCTATTACAGAACCCTCCCCCTTGGGGGAACACTGTCCTCGGTGTCCAATGACACCTACAAACTAGCAAACCGCTGAAAACAAAAGATACTGCCTATGGAGCTTTATAACATAGAATATTGCAGTATTTACAATGAATAACCTACTAAAACATGATAATCATACCTTTTACTGGAGTTTTATAACACAACTCATTACGGTATTTACAATAACAACCACATATATACGTATGCACATTTTCTTCAATCAGCAAATAACCACATTGTTTGTGGAGCTTTATAAACCAGCTTGATACCGTATTTACAATAATATACATATACACATATACACATTTTCTCAACCAACAAATAAAAGGATATGATTCGTGTATCAACAATAAGGGAATCTAGAGGCTCACACCTCCACCCTCAAAGTAGTACCAGGATTCACCTCCTTCCCAGGAAGTCCAGAACCAACTGTAAAAGTCAAATCTACATCCAATGTCCAGTGCTACAATCCTGTGCCACTTTTCCTCTCAATGAATAGTTACCAGCTCATTGTTCCAGGGCACACTCCCAATGTGCATTTGATCCCATCCTGTAATGCTAATGACCAAAAAAAATCCATCTCGGCCTTCCCTTATTTGCTACACAATCCCTCAGGAAATCCAGTTACCCCTTTTGTGTAGTCACTTACCTTCCAAGTTTCGCTGGCACCCCCATCTGAGGCAGTCCATCCCTTGGCAAGGATTCCTCACATCGGAATTTCGAACAAACATGGCATATACCTGCCTCAAAACCATCATACCGGTCATATCATGCTCATGGAAATCAATGTACACTATTGGGCACCAGTGTCTCATAATGGCCTTACTCCTGAAGTTCTTTACCAACCGTATATGTTTCCTGTTTCAGTTCATTTTGCTGACGCTGTTAGTTCTTGCAGTAGGTTTCAACCACCCAACCAGGAAGCTTTTTGCTTCCTATAACAAGCACATAATTGCCATTAGATTCAAAAAACATTGAAATAAATTCACATCATACCTCATTGGTAGCTCATCAATAAGGTACACTTACAATTATGTTCACTTCTTGTCACACAAGTCAAACCAGTTGTTTGATCAAATCATCATGTATAAACATATCATATATGGTTAGCTCAAAATGAAACCATCATAGATCAAAATCATAAATCACATGCAATCATCATAAACCATAATCATAAATCACATTCAAACATCATAAACCATAATCATAAATCACATATAACCATCATAACTAAGAATCACATATCACATGCATAATAAAATATTGATACTTATCCTTCATCAGTCCTTACTTCTGCATTTGTTCTTTCTCTACACATATCGGATCAGTTTCCATACCCGGAAAGCACTCAGACACAATGTTCAACACATACATCCACACAAGGCATGCAACACCGCACAATACATACACCCACACCCAGTGTATAACACAACCCAATACATATACATATACAAAGTATAACACAACGAATACATATGTCACGATACCATGACTATAGCATGCACATACATAGTATCGCATGCCCGCAAAACAACATGTACGACATGCACACAATACCACATGTATACCAGTACCATATGCACAACATGTACACAGTACCACCTGCACAATGTGTGCACGACATCACATGTACACAGCACCACCTGCACAACATGTACACAATGCCAAATGTACATTTCACCACCTGTACAATGTGTACACAATATCACATGTACATAGAAACACATGCATGACATGTACGCGAAGCATATGTACATAGAACCACATGCACGGCATGTACACAACACCACCTGCACACAAAAACACATGTGCAACCTGTACATCACGCACACAACACCATATGCACATAGCACTGCATATTCAACATGTACATAGCACTGCATATCCAACATGTACATGGCACCATCTATACCTGGCACTGCATATGCAACATCATATATACAACATGCATACAACATCATATGTATACAATACTACATATGCAACATTACACATCACCATAGATACAATAAATGAATATACAACATGCACAAAAATAGCATTGCACATCCATAGACCACACGCTGACCCCACAAGCAACCTTTCTTCTAGTGTCTTTCCACTATCCATGCTCACCCTAACATATCACAGATCACACTACTTTCGATTCATTGATGTACCATTCAAAATTACCTGTCCATATCATAAACATGGGCATAGTACAAGCATGTAATATCAATTCATGTCCACATGATTCTGACCTCATGGATTTTTCATAGTTACTCTTCCCACTTGATTCCTCATAAGACCAAGAACCTCTTCATGCCATTCACCTCCATACGAAATCATTCCTCCACAAGAATGATCCTTGAAAAACTTGTCATACAGTGACATAGAAACATAGATACATAGATATATATATCATTAGCATAAAACAAGCATTATCTTGTCAGACAACGACATACATGTATACATATATAAACATCAACAAAATCATGATCACAACGCCATTTCTAGATATCATAAGGTCTAGGTTAAGAGAACTTCGTTATTTGTGCACAATGTGAAAAACTTTGAGAACAATAGTTCCCAACATAGCCAAGAAATCTAACACATCATTCATTTTACCTTTTTTGTTTCCTTTCTCATTCTGTACTGCCACCATCCATTTATCACAATGGACCCAACCAGTCCAACCAACTGTCATACTCTTACCTTTTGTTGCGCTTACTCATGCACCGAGCTTCATCCAAGTCTTTCATTACCTACTGGGTACCACAAACCTCTCCCAGAGCTCCATCAATTTTCCTCTTTCCCAACTGATCCACAAGACTCTCAAATAAAAGGCAAGAATAAGAAACAAACAAGAAGAAATCCATGAAAGCCAAATCAATACAACATCGCAACAAAGTGGCAAGGCCTTGCACCAAACATAAGCAAAATCGAAAATCAAGCATAAGAAAAACACAAAAGACCAAAAGCACAAGGCTAGCAACAAACACCATAACTCAATCCCCGTGGTTCCCAAGGAAAGCTCAACCTAAGCCTTCTTCAAGATTTCATAACAGTCTCTCTTTCCATGTAATCCCTACACCATACTTCCATTAACACATAACTATGAGTGCATAAATAAACATATAACATGTTATTTACCTTACCTTGTTGTGCCAAGCACGCTGACCTGTAAATGAACACACATGTCAACCATATGTAGCAACCATCAATACAATATATCTATCAATTCGAAATAAACTTTTACCTAGACTAACAACCATGTCATAACCAATAATCAGGTCACATTCATTGGTCATAATACATAATGCTACAACTATCAGCTACTTACACTCAAGTATATACCGACTATCTCAGCACATATGTGTTAGGACAACCATCTTAAAGCAAGATCATTCATTCACTAAATATTATAGATACAAACTCATATCATGCAATTAATCAAACATTCAAGCAACTTTCAAGCATACCATGTTAAACAGATCAACTAGATTACATAATCAAAAACTCAAAACAATCAAGCACCAAAGATACGACATAAGCAAACTCATACCTCAATGTATCTCAGGGGAGGCTATCTTGTATGCACAATCAATCTATATTAGCACAATATAACTTCACAACACCTCAACTCAACATAAATAAGATCAATATATCCATAAAATTAACCAACTAACATGTTCACATCATAAACTCGTAATCAATTTTCATTCATACATAACAATCACATATGCACAGTCAGCCTAAATTAGTACAATAAAATATCATAATTATATCGATTCATACATGAATGTAATAACCCTAACCATATACACAAGCCAATCCAAGGCAATATGATACATATTACATCAAGATCTTAATGAAATAACCCTAATCAACAAGTTACTAGCATATACCAACAACAAGCTATATATCACGCTCATCACGACATGTAACCTAATCATCAAGCTAAATAGCATACCACAACAATAAATTAACATATAACATCCTCATCAGCAACATATAACATAGTCATTGAGCTAACTACAAGTTAACATATTCATCAATGACATATAACATAATCATCAAGTTAATACCATGCTTGACTAATAGACACATGTACATGTGATCACACTAATTAACTAGCATCTATCATGTATGAAACCATAACATCAATAGAATGGCAGGCATACACATAACCATAGTAATAATAAAATGTGATGCAGGAGCATCCGGACTTAGCCAACAATGTGATTGGATGTTCATTAATAATTTATTTATTTTTAAATGAGAGAAGTTAGTTTGTTTTGAGTTTATTAAATTAATTAGGAATACAAGTAGAAATTGGTCTCTCCCTGCGAGGATATTAAGCCTAGTATGATATAAGCTTAGAAATAGGATAGCATTTGTTTTTTGGAGTGGTTCAATAGAAATATATTTTAAGCGAGAAGGACTGCTTCAAATTTTTATATATATGTGTGAGATAGGTGTGAGAGAAAGAGTGTGTAGGAAAAAGTAAGATAGTGTGAAATGGTGTGCGAGAGGCAAGGGAAGAGATAGCATAAACAATTGTAATAACCAGCCGATCAAGGGCTTGGTTCTGTAAATTCCTTATTTAATAATTTTCAAGTGTTTTGGGTCGATCAGGCTCTGTTAAATTATTTGTCTAACATTTTTAAATAGCATTAAGTTAGACAGTGGAAGAACAATTGGATTGCAAACGCGACAAGGGCCACGGATCTAAACCCAATCAACGGGAGAGATCTCATCGCAAATTGGAAACCATCACACATCGCAGAGAAACAAGGTTAACCTTTAAAAGTTTAAAGTTAAGTTGTTTTATAAGTGATGTGAAGTGAGGAGTGGAGAGTCAACAGGGATCGTCGGATCTGAGAGTAATCCAACGGTGGAGATCACAGCGCAGGGAAAGCGATTTCACGCTTCGCAAGACTTAGGGAATAAGTGTTAAATCTTCATAAAGTAACCTATTTTATTTGTGATGCAAAAAGGAGGACACACTTCAGCTTAGCGATGTTTCTCAATTCGCATGGATTAAAGTTTAAACGTTAAATCTAAACTGTAAATTGTGCAATCTGTGATCGCCGGTGATTGGTCAGACTTGTCGTGGGATCCCCATTCAAACCCACTGCGGTAATAAGGTTGTGTAGAGTGTAAACTCTATAGTTCCATGAATACTCTGATATTTCTGCAGTTAGTCTGCATCATTTGGTATCAGAGAAAAGTTGAGTCTATTCTTGTAAATTGGAACAAAGATGCCACCTAGAAGAGGAGTTGTTATAAGTCGTGGAAGATTGGAGGATAATGAAATTCTGTTGAATGAGATTTGACATATTCATACAAGAATGGAGACAGTAGAAGTTGCCCAAAGGAGAGCACTGGAAGAAGGAGATGTCAACGCAGCAGAGGAAATTTCTGAGGAAGAAGAAGAAGTCGAAGATGACGCAGCTAAAATGCTAAAAATGTTGATTAAGGCAACTGGAAGACCAAAGGTGGATGCACCTTTGTATGAGAGAAATCTCAATATGGAAGAGCTAATGGACTAGATCAGTTCATTAGACAAGTACTTTGAATTTGAATAGGTTGAAGACAAAAGGAAAGTGAAGTTTGCAACTACCAGACTAAAGGGTCATGCAGCTATCTGGTGGGAGGAATTACAAGTATGATTGAACCTCAGGCTAAAAAAGGATTTTCGGAGGTAACCAAAAACCACTCTTAGCCAAGTAGCTAGCCCTACTAGGCAAGGAGAGGGCTCACTCCATAAGGATTATAGTCAAGATGGTTGGATAATGAAGATATTAGGCTAGGTATAGTAGCTCAGGGTTTTGATTTTGATTGTATAGGGTTGTGCTGGATCAGAAGGAGCAAAACAGCCAGGGCAAGGGAAATTAGGTCAAAATTTTCAGGGTGTTCTATGGGGCAAGGTAGGCATAGTGATTTAGCACTTTAGGATTTCAATGGGTGGGATGATCAAGATAGGTGAGGAGCTAGAAAGAGCATGGTGAAATCATGGGTTCTTTCTAAACTGAAGAAATTTAAAAAACTGTGAATGTCTACCTAAAACAGAGCATATGAGAATGGATTATGCTTATCTAACTTGCATACATTCAATTAGAAGTTATGAAATTATGAATAAAATTAACAATACATTTCAACATATGAAAACAAAATGAGAAAATTAACTAAACACCATACCACAGGGATCCCATAAAAATAGTTGCAAATTTGATTAATATTCCTGCTCAGAACTGATACAAAGTATGTCTCTTCAAAAGCCAAGCATCCAACTGAGTCCAAACCTTACTAATGAGAAAGAAGAAGAAGATATAGACCTAAAAACAACTCACCCTAGCCTCCAGGAGTCTAATCCATGAGATGAGAATCAGTTTCCACCAACTGAACAAGAATCTGAAGACTAGGAAGACCCAACAACTTGCCTCTAAAAAAAAATGAAACTGATTCGTTTGAACTCTAGAGGACTCAAGCTAATGAATCTAACTATAGTAAACTAATCCTCATGATAATTACATTCATATTTATCAATTACATCAGTGAACTCCCAACTAGTGAGATAAAACTCAAAAATTCCGTGTAAAACAGAGAAAACTCCAAAATAGGCAGAATTTGTCCTATGCGCAGCGCTAAGGAGGAAAAAATAGGTCTTCTTGCAGGTCATTTTTGACTGACTTCCTGGTGTCCAAATTTAGCTCATGATATCTCGTTGGAAATCTTGTCCTCTCTACTTTCCAAATTTGCTTGTATTTTCATATTTGGAGCTGTTTTCGCCCCTCAAACGTGCAATCTCCCAAGACTACCTCTATGCACAGTGCCACCCTGAAAAAGAGGCATAAACATGATTTTTTAGGTGTTTTTGGCCCTTTGGATTGACCAATTTTGCTCCAAATGCTTAGAAAAAGTACATGGGGCATGTACTCATCATTATGAACACAATAATGTCTTCCTTTTGTTCATTGGATGCCCCAAAGGAGTGCGCAGTGCCAAGGCATTGTGCATAGAGCAGAAATTTCTGTGTTTTTCAAATTTTGCGCAAAAAATAAAAAAATTTCCAAAATTTTCAAAGTTGTTCAAAATTTGTGAGATAGGACCACAATCACATGTCAAGTTGAGCTAAGGAGGCATCAGCAAGTATCTTGATTTTGTCACCTCCTTTCTTTCCCTTTCAGATCTCCTTCAGTTTATCTTTCATCTATTTGACCTTGATATTGCAAATTTTGTTCCGGGTATAATAGTGATGGGCCATGTGCCTAAGCATCGGATTGTCTCTATTGGCCTTGATTAGAAGCTTCTACAAGTGAATTTTGACTCTCTCAAGCCACACTTCTCTATTATCTTCAATATTCTTTTCCAACTGCTGGTCAAAATTTAGATTTTGGGCTTCTTGCCTTTCTTTTTCCAATGCTCTTTTGAGGCCTTTTGTCTTTGGCCTTTTCCTGATGTTTTCAGCCTCCTCAGGATCTTCCATAACTTCTTTATTAATCATGTTTTTCCTTCTCTCCTGCAACAAATTCATCTCTCAAATAGTTTGATTGTCTGTCAACTGTTTGTTCTCTTGCTCTAGGGAAGAGATGATGAATTTTTCCCTCCCAAGATTGGTTTGCAGCTCTCTGATATGTTCCTCCTTTTCTTGGATGGAAATGTTTTATGTGGTAGTGTCATCAAACTATTCAAGGTCTACTAACTCAAAATCAGCCTCTACCTCATGGGAATATTCATGCTCTTGATCTGTCTCTCCATAGATGACCTCTATGATTTTCTCTTTTCCCTTCAATGCCTGGTGTACCTGCTTTGTTGATGAAGAAGGAAATCCCCCTAGACATCATGTGGAGCACGAATATTCCTATGTTTTGATGAAGAAGGAAAAGCCCCTTCCACACCATGTGGAGAAAGCATTTTCCTCTCTCCTACAAATGATTTTCTAAGCCCTATTTGATTTGTCGCACTGCCTTCTTTGACTTTCATGGGTGATTTGACTTTATCTTTCCTTGTTTTTGCAACTACAGGGCTAGCAGATGTCTCTCTTCTCTCTTGTGGCATTGGTGGATGAATTTGGGAATTTGTGAATATGTCATTGGAAATGAAGGTATCCCAAGAGATGTTGAGTAGATTGAGATGATGAAGCACAATGAGTTTGATGAGGGAGTGATGATAGAGGTTGTTCATCTACTGATGATATTCTTTCTTTTCCACCAAGTATGCCATCTTCTCAATGTTCCGGAGCAAGAAATATGGGATGTTTAGCATCCTCACACTAGTGAAATGCATGAGAAACCTGATATGATATGTGTACAATTTGGAGAGTTTGCCCTCACAAGTGAAGTATCTCATGATAATCTTCATCATCGGTGCATACTTGCTGAGGAGGAAACTGAAAGGGAAAAAATTTCTTCTTTCATTCTTGTATCTAGTCTTCAGGTAAGGCTCAAAATAATGATCACCCAGGCCCTATGCTTTGTACCATTTCTCCCCTCCATTTTGAATCCATGTAGCATCAACAATAATAGAACTGGAAATGGCAAAGGTTACACTTGCGAGAGTTACCCTGTTATCATGGAGGTTCAGTATGAAAATCCTAGTCAATTCAGGGTGATTTTGAACTCTTTCCACCTTTTCACAAAACTCATAGCACCCAACATATCTGAAACATGAAATAGCTAAAGGTGAAGCCTCTAGTTCTCTAAGGTTTGCTGGCTCTACTCTAATGATTTTGCCTCCGTTGTGTGGGCTTCTTTTCTGTACATTCTCATCTTCCTCAAAGTCATCATCACTTTCTTCCTCCTCTCTGTAGTCTCTATCCTCTCTCTCCATGCTTGTTTCTTTGGAACATTGGGAACCCTAGGGAAAAGGGAAGAAAGGGAGAGTGAAGAAGGGATTGAAGGGAATGGGAGTCGGGAAGGAAATGATGAAACATGGGCTTTAGGGGATAAGGATAGGGTCACAAAAATTAACGGAGATGGGGAAAAGGGTTAAGAAACCTTGTGAGGTGATGGAAGGTGAAAATATAAAGGGAGATGAAAATGAGAATTTAATTACAGGTCAAAGGTAGGAGGGAAATCTAGGAGAAAATAGTGAAATTCCTAGAAATTGGGATTTTAATGGAAAAGAGTAAAGGGATTTAGGGATGGGGATGTAGGGGTAATTTTAGTGTTTTTTAGAAGTATGGGGTTATGTAGTAGGGTTTAGGGACAATTAATTGGGGCAAGGAGGGTTTTGGGAAGTTTGTGAGGGGAATGGGGATTTTAGGAGAGATAAAGGAAAACTAGGGTTTCCTTGCAATTTTAGCCAACATGAAACACACACACAAGCATAAAATGGATAAAGAGGGAGTTACAAGGGCTCACTTACTTGTTTTGGTTGTGAAGAAGAAACCTTGAGGTGTTTGGAGTATTTTGGGAGAGTTTTGGCCTTGTGCGCAGCGCCTTACTCAAGTGAGCAGCACCCTCTTTCTATGCATAGCGCCGTGTAAATTTACACTAGAAAAAATGCTCTATGCATAGCGCCAAAGCTCTATGCGCATCACCTTCTCTCTATGGGCAGCGCTAGGTAATTTTTTGCAGTTTTTCTCTTGCTTAGGCCTCCTTTGCTCCAAAATCGTCTTTTCTCTTTGACACATGAAAAAATGAGGATCTCTTTTGGCAAATGGGCTTTTATACTTTGAATGACTTTTGGATTTTGAATGATTGGGACTCACACTTATTTCTTCTCATTAAACTTTCAAAATACCTTTTGATGCTTTGGATGACTGACATGGCCTTTGTATTTCTTCGTCAAATGTCTTTAGCTAGGAATAAACAACTTTTTTAGGGTTTTATTATATATAATGACTTAAAATTACATAAAATTAGGAATGATCAAATACCTCTATTTTTATCTCATAAATGTGATTTTTGAGATGAAAACTTACAAAATGAAATGTAACTTTACATGGAAAACCTGACTGAAGAAAATCATGAGTTTATTCTAGGTCACCTCCACACCTTCTGCTGCCCTTTATTGAAAATGAGACAATGCAATTATTTGACCTAATGAAACCCTAGTGACCTAATTAAAAATGAAAGAAACTGACTCAATGAGTGACTTTGACTGAAAAGTGAATGAAAGAAGATTTGCTTCAGCATGATGAAATCATGGAAGAGGGTCAGCAGGCATATACTTGTGAAGGAAAATGGGACACTTGACAAGGACCACCACCAGTGGAACAATTTTATATCATGACCTGATGGAATGATTGAAAATTGCAGAGTGGGACACCTAAGATGAACATGAAAAATGTGTTTTGATCCCTGGTGGAAGTATGAAAATACTGACACTAACATAGACAGAGAAAAGGAAGTCAAAAATCAAGCGATGGGAAAAAATGGTAAGAAAATAAAAAGGTAATTTCCTGCTCAAGGATTATCAATTAAATCTTTTTAAGTAATTACAAAATTTGAAACAAAAAGGAATGACAGTGAAATAATATACAAAGGAATTTTATAAATTGAATATTAGAGTTGGACATGTAGAGGATGATGTTGAGAAAGTATCCAGGTATATAAATGGCTTGAGATATGATATGTAGGATAATATTAGTCTATTAAATATGAAGACAATTGAAGATGCTTATCAGGCAGCCTTAAAAACAGAAGAGAAGATACAGAGAAAGAAAAATCAGAGGAATCGAGGAAAGAGTTCAACAAGAAGAAGAGGAACATTCAAACCCAGATTTCAACATTCCCAGAATGAAACAGGAGGATCGAGTAGCAAATCACCACAGAGAGGAGACTCTGGTTGAGGAAGGTTTGTACCCAGAGGTAAAGGCCGAGGAAGAGATATTCGGTGTTTTACATGTGGTGAGTGGGGACATGGGTCATGGGACTGTCCTCATAATATGTTAACAACTCAGAGAAATGTAAATGTTGCTTAAACAAAGGAAGACATTACTCATATTGCAGGTAAAGAGGAATCACCCGAAGCAGGAGAATCCTTGTTATTGAAAAGGGTATTGATTAAAGCTGAAAAAGAAGCAGGAGAACCAGCTCAAAGGAAGAATCTATTCAGGACTATATGCAAGTCCAAAGGTAAATGTTGCAAAGTGGTAATTGACAGTGGTAGCACCGATAACCTTGTTTCTACAGATATGGTGGACAAGTTGGGAAAAGTAAAAACAGTGCACCCTACTCCTTATAAGGTATCATGGCTACAAAAAGGACATCAGATTATTGTGACAAAACAATGTAAGGAATAGATCCAGATTGGTACTTACAAGGATTTTATATTATGTGATGTAATGTCGATGGATTTATGTCACATATTACTGGGAAGACCTTGGCAGTTTGATCAGAAAGCCATACATGATGGCAGAAGAAACACTTATACTCTGGAGAAGGATGGAAACAAACATGCATTGCTACCATTGAAGGATGCAGCTGAAAAAGAAACACCTAGAAACAATGTTATGCTAATAAGTGGGAAAGAACTATTGCAAGAAATCGAGAAGGATGAGGAGATGCATTTTGATGTTATAGGAAGACCCAAGGTAATCTAACTTCCACAAATTTAGAAGATTTATTTGAAGAAATCCGAAATATGCCATGAATGATTTTTCTGATATTATCGTGGATGAGTTTCTGAATGCATTACCACAAATAAGGAGTATTGGTCATCACATTGATCTAATACCTGGAGCAAGTTTGCCGAATAAAGCAGCATACAGATTAACTCCTCAAGAAAATGCAGAAGTTGGAAGACAAGTGCAAGAGTTGATGGATAAGGGATTGATAAGAGAGAGCCTTAGTCCATGTGTTGTACCAACAGTACTCAGTCCAAAGAAAGGAGGTGAATGGCGCATGTGCACAGATTCCAGAGCCATAAATAAAATCACCATCAGGTATCGTTTTCCTTTACCACAAATGGATGATTTAATGGATTGCTTGAGTGGATCAAAATATTTTACTAAGATAGATTTGAAAAGTGGTTATCATCAGATAAGGATTAGATAAGGGGATGAGTGGAAGATTTCCTTTAAAACAAACAATGGTTTGTATGAATAGTTAGTGATGCCTTTTTGGGCTCACTAATGCACCCAACACATTCATGAGATTAATGAATGAAGTATTGAAGGAATATGCAGGCAAGTTTGTAATTGTTTATCTTGATGATATTCAAATTTTTAATCAAAGTAAAGAAGAGCATCTGGAACACCTTAAATTGGTTCTAAAAACTTTGCAGAAAGAAAAG
Organism: Pinus albicaulis; assembly: GCA_034641835.2. Taxonomy (NCBI): domain Eukaryota; kingdom Viridiplantae; phylum Streptophyta; class Pinopsida; order Pinales; family Pinaceae; genus Pinus; species Pinus albicaulis. Next base: position 162,394,144 of record CM076570.1, read on the forward strand.
ATGCTACACCATTTTTTGGTCATCTAACCTATTATCAATAGATGGACCCAAGTACACCATGTAAGACCAATTTTACCCTAAGTAAAATTACTTTCACTATGTGAAATAACTTAGTAAAACACCTTTATTAAGTTGTTTATGGTCTAAACAGGAAACCCCAAAAGGAAATAATAAACAAATCTATATTTGTTTATATTTCCTCAAAGAATAATTAGTTAAACAACAATTTAATTATTATTCCTAGTCATATTTAACCCAAAACAAGGAAATCAATTAAATAAATCCTTATTTATTTGATTATTTCCTAGGAATAAGTTATTTAATCCTTATTCAAATAATATTCCTAGTTAAATTTGACTAAATCATTTATAAATAATTAAATAAATCATTATTTATTTAATTATATTTCCACCATTTCCTTAAAATAATAAATAAATCATTTATTTATTTATTATTTATAAATAAAGGAATTGACCCAAGTCAAAAATTCTTTTCCCTCCAACAAATATAATAAAATATTCCTAAAAGGTGGTTCTAGAATTTGATTAATAATATTTTATTCGTGCACCAAGTTCTAGACCGCCCTAATATTTTGTTATAAATAGAAGGGTTTTCCCATTCATTAGTCACCTTTCATTGCATATTAGATCACTCTGGATCTATATTATTGGTCTGACTTTGAGCCATTATCATTGTCACATTTTCCATCATTTGCTTTGTGAGCTCCCTTTGAGTTCTATGTTTGTGTGGGTTTTCTACACCAACAAGAGAGAGAAGTTTTAGATCTGAAATGCTGAGGACTTTCAAGAACCCATCCCATTGAGGAGAATTGGAAACACCTTTCTTGTTTTCCTCTCAGGTGCCCCTTTAATATAAAAATTCTTTCAAATATATTTTTCTTGTCTTATCTATTGGATGCATGGAGCAACATTTCATTTTCACTGCTTAATGTCTTTTATGCATAGATCTGGATTTGTGCAGCTTTATTTGGATCAACTAATTGCAGATTTAAAGATATTGGCAGCCATAATTGATGTTAGGGCTATTTGTTATGCGTAGCTAAAGTGGTCCCGATTCTTGATCATCCCCACCTAAAAAATATCTAATAAATTTGAAGAAATGTAGTTTTATGAAGTAAGCACTAGCCTATTTGGGATTTTTAGTTTCTAAAGAAGGCTTGAAAATGGATCCGGAAAAAGTCCAAGAAATTTTGAATTGGCCAACTCCAAGAAACATATTTTAGGTAAGGAGATTTCACAGTCTTGCAAGTTTCTATAGAAAATTTATCAGAAGCTTTATTCAGATTTGTGCACCCATTATTGAAACAATCAAGGAAACTAATCAGCCATTCAAGTGGACAGAAGCAGCACACTAAAACTTTAAGTTGTTGAAGAAGAAAATTATAGAAAAACCAGTTTTAGCTTTTCTAGATTTTGAAAAAGTTTTCCGAGTTGAAACTGATGCTAGTGGAGTTGCAATTGGAGCAGTTTTAAGTCAAGAATAGAGACCAATAGCATACTTCAGTGAGAAACTGAATGAAGCTAAGAATAAATACTCATCCTATGACAAAGAGTTTTATGCTATTATGCAAGCCCTAAAAAATGGAGACACTATCTACTACCAAAAGAGTTTGTATTATATTCTGATAACCATGTGTTACAGTTTATAAACAACCAGCTAAAATTGAACCAGAAACATGCCAAATGGGTAGAATTTTGACAGAGTTTTACTTTTGTGATTAAGCATACAAGCAGTAAGTTGAACAAAGTTGTTGATGCTTTGAGCAGAGTGAATTTAATCATGCAATAATTACAAGTTCGTGTTGTAGGATTTGAAGAAATGGTTGACATGTATAAAGAAGATACAAAATTTAAGGAAATTTATGCAGTTGTGCAAAACCTAGCAGCTCATAATAAAAGCCAGTGGTTGGATTATCTTATCCAAGGAGGGTTGCTATTCAAAAGTAATAAACTATGAATTCCCAAATGTTCTATGAGGGAAAACATAATTAAGGAGAAACACAGTGGAGGCTTATCTGGACACTTTGGACAAGACAAGACTTTTGCTCAGGTAAATGCTTTTTACTACTGGCCAAAGATGCAAAGTGATGATAAGAGATTTGTTGAGAAATGCAGGATTTGTTAGCATGCTAACGGGGGGAGTCAGAATACAGGATTGTATCAGCCATTTCCAATACTAAACTGACCATGGGATGCAGTTAGTATGGATTTTGTTTTAGGTTTGCCAAAAACTCAAAGAGGAAGTGACTCCATTTATGTTGTAGTAGATAGGTTTTCTAAAATGGCTCATTTCATTACATGCAAGAAAACTAGTGATGCAACACTTATTGCTAATCTGTTTTTTTCAGAAGTTGTAAGATTACATGGATTTTCTGTGAGTATTGTGTCTGACAGGGATACCAAGTGTGTTGGTCATTTATGGAGAACTCTATGGAAGAAACTAGTTACCAACCTTAGTTTCAGTTCAGGTTATCACACTCAAATGGATGGACAAACCGATTTAGTGAATAGAAGCTTGGGAAATATATTGAGGAGCTTAGTATATAAAAATACTAAGCAGTGGGATTTAGCACTTGCTCAGGCTGAGTTTGCTTATAATGATACTCCCAATCGAAGTATTGGGATGAGTCCATTCCAGATTGTTTTTGGAATGAATCCAAGAGGTGTGTATGAGCTCAGAAACTTAGGAAAACAAGAAATAAGGAGTGCAAAGGCTGAAAAGTTTGAAAAACAGATGCAGAAACTATAGGAAGATGTCAAAAATAGATTGAAGGAAATTAGTGGCAAATAAAAATAGAGATTTGATATGAAGAGGAGAGAAAAATAATTCCAAGTAGGTGACCTAGTTATGGTGTACCTGAAAAAACAAAGGTTTCCTGTTAGGACTTACAATAAATTAAAGATGAAAAAGATAGGACCATGTAGAATTTTGAGGAAATTTTCTTCAAATGAATATGAGATTGAATTTCCAGAAAGAATTGGAATATCGCATCTCTTTAATGTTACAAACTTGTACCTATACAAAGGAACAGAGGAAGAGCTACCAGAAGACCCTACCGAAGAGGAAGACCAAACTTTGAATTGGAAGGAACAGATGCCAAAGACAGAAAAGAAAGAAGTGGAGGCCATTTTGGAGAAAAGAGAAGCAAAGAAGACCATAGTACAAACTTACTATCAGTATCTAGTCAAGTGGAAAGGACAACCTATGGAAGATTCCAGTTGGATGACAGTAACAGAGTTACAAAAGTTTAGTACAAATCCTGAAGCAATAATGGATCAATCTTTTCTTCCCTGGGACTCTGATGCAGGAGCATCTGGACTTAGCCAGCAATGTGATTGGATGTTCACATGTTGTGGCCAACCATGAGGTGGATAAACATTGGCCATTAATTTTTTATTTAGTTTTAAATGAGAGAAGTTAGTTTGTTTTTCTTTTATTAAATTAATTATGAATACAAATAGAAATTGGTTTCTCCCTGCGAGGAGATTAAGCCAAGTAGGATATGAGCTTAGAAATAGGATAGAATTTGTTTGTTGGAGTGGTTCAACAGAAATCTATTTATGCGATAAGGACTGCTTCAGATTTTTATAGAAATGTGTGAGATAGGTGTGAGAGAAAGAGTGTGTAGGAAAAAGTGAGACAGTGTGAAATAAGTGTGCGAGAGGTAAGGGAAGAGAGAGCATAAACAATTGTAATAACTAGTCGATCAAGGGCTTGGCTCTATAAATTCTTTATTTAATAATTTTCAAGTGTTTTGGTTCGATCAGGCTCTCTGTTAAATTATTTGTCTAAACGATGTTAAATCACATTAAGTTAGACAGTGGAAGAACAATCGGATTGCAGACGTGACGAGGGCCATAGATTTGAACCCAATCAACGAGAGAGATCTCATCGCAAATTGGAAACAATCACACATCGCAGAGAAATGAGGTTAACCTTTAAAATTTGCAAGTTAAGTTGTTTTACAAGTGATGTGAAGTGAGGAGTGGAGAGACAACGGGGATCGTCAAATCTGAGAGTAATCCAACGGTGGAGATCACAGCGCAGGGAAAGCGATTTTGTGCTTCGCAAGAATTAGGGAATAAGTGTTAAGTCTTCGCAAAGTAACCTATTTTATTTGCGATGCGAAAAGGAGGAGGACGCGCGTCAGCTCAGCGCAGTTTCTCAATTCGCATGGATTAAATTTTAAGCGTTAAAGCTAAACTGTAAATTGTGTGATCTGCGATCGCCGAGGATTGGTCAGACTTGTCGTGGGATCCCCGTTCAAACCCGCTGAGGTAATAAGGTTGTGTAGAGTGTAAAATATATAGTTCTGTGAATGCTCTGATATTTCTACAACTAATCTGCATTAGAATGACAAACATATAAGTAACCCTAATGCTTACAACAACCATGAATCACATATCTACATGCCAAGCATACAACTTGTATGACGATCTACTCTTGCCTCGAGGTCCAATGCTGCAACTTCACTTTGATGATTTTCATCTCCTATTCTATCTCATCCAACACATTAGCATCATAACATACCAATATCATCATGATGTCCTAACTGCGTACAATGACCTTATGCATAACAACCTCAACCAAACCAATGAAAACTTGACCATATGCACCCACTTGACATGTATAGCCAATCATGAATGACCAATGCATGTTCAGCATATAACCTCACACAAGCAAGCATAAATAGACAACATGCAAGCATGACCAATATGTGACCTAGCATAAACAAGCAATGCATGTACAATATGTAGAAACATGTAAGCAAGAATGCACGGACAATACATAAGCGAGAACAATGCACAATCAGTCATACATTCATTACAACATATTGACGAAAACACCATAAGCACTTCCAATGTTACACCACTGCCACCATAGTAAACACAACATGGATGCATCAACCACATACAACATGGGTTTGAAAACACATAAGAAATCGACATAAAAGCATGACCAACACACTGCCCATCCAGTCCAAGGGTTGAATCATGCTCTGATACCACTCTGTGGTATCATATATCACATAAATAGAACAGAAACCAAACACCGCCATCATGTATACACAAAAAGCACATACAACATAAGCATGAAGAACATATATGCAATTGACATGTATGCACGACAAACACACACAGCCCAAGGAGAGCGCAACCACACTCTGATACCACTTTGTAACACCCTCTTCCCACATCTACCCAAGTCACCGAACAACCAGGATAAACATGTGACGAGAGGCTACTAATATCAGATTAAACCTACTAGATGACCTTAAGGAAGTGGAACCAATGGAAATACCAAAAACACACCTTACACTGCATAATTAACATCCCCAGGGGGTAACCCAACATCCCAAGGCCATGTTCCTTGAGGGGGGACTAATTTTTAGCCCCTTTGAGGTTGAGCCACGTGCTTGTAAGGGAAATGGAGCAGCTGTAGACCCTAGAACCGCGGGCTAGCCTTGTTAAGGTAGCGGCTCAGGCCCAAACAACAAATTTTCCTCTTGTAACTTTAGGATTTGTGCCACATTTTCAACCCCTGAGCCCAGGTCACTACCTAGAACTTCATGTAACTTCAGGAGAGGGTAAATAACATTGAAAAAAACATATGGAAACAATCACATTACCAAGAACTCATTCGAACCCACCCATCCATGACAACCATTTCGTAAAACATGTCACAAACATAGCATCTACAAGTACAAACAACAGATTTAAACAAAGGGGTCTCTTTCTTATCTGAGAATGGATAAGAAGAATTTATCCCCTACATTATAAGCTATCATTTAATCAACCTAACCATAGATATGTTGTGCATTATTTTACAAGTAAAAACATGGAGAGATCCATACCTCATCACTATTACAATACATGCTTATAACCAACGTAATACCAATAGAAGTACCATGGATACATCAACAATAGAATCCATATATAGACCAGTGCATATACACATCAAATACAAAGGAAATGAACCTTTCATTAATGAATATAAAAACCAACCTGGAATGGGACTTCCACGTTCCACCCGACCATAGATATGGCTGAGCCAAATCTCACTTCAGCTAGTCACCCCCATGCCATATTCCAAGCATGAATGTGGGACTTTATCAAACACATCAATCAACACCAAACTAGGGCTCCAGAGACCACACCATCTCAACCCCAAATTAGTGATTCCACCTCACGGTCATACATCACTAACTATCACGGATTGGTCTCTATCCAAGTTGCTCCAGGGCTTCAGATTGTTTTTTCCATCTAGGGCTTCCAACACTAGTAACTCAACCCAAATTTTTACAGGGCTTCCAGATAATTTGACCAACAAGGGCTTCCAGTACTAGTAACTCAACCCACCTAGGGCTTATATAGTGTTTGTCCAACCAAGGCTTCCAGGACTAGTAACTCAACCCACATTTTTCCACCGGGCTTCCAGAGTGTTTGTCCAACCAAGGCTTCCAAGAACTAATAACGCAACCCAACAACTAAATGAATCATGAGAACCAACCAGAAAATAATCAATGGAGATAAATCCACAAGCACCATGAATATCCAGGAAATGGAAAGACTAGGAAAATCCACATGGATACCCATCCATGCCAAAACTAATGAGGAAAACATACATGCAACTCGATACCTGCACTCAGAACCTGCAGCAGATGTTGACCCTGGTGTTCTCTTCCGTTTTTCTTCTTTTTTTTTGCTTTCTTGATCCAAATCTCCAAGTATGCACACTCTACAATAGTGCTCCAAGAATACACTAAGTGCTCAATAGTATGAGAGAGAGAGAGAGAGAAATGAGAAATCCAAAATTGAACTTACCAACCCTTGCCCATTGATCCTTAGAAGAATTTTTATTAATTGGGCCTCTAATTTCTTCATTTTCCATTATTTTCCTCCTATATCCTCCTCACATGCAACTTGTGACTGTAGTATACATAGGGGGGATAATATGGGGTATACCTAGGGTGGATCATATGCGGTACAGAGGAAGGTACCAAGGGAAATAATGTAATGTAAGGATAATAAATACATGGGCCATAATTAATAAGTAAATTGGTTAACCCACATTATGCAAAGGACCACAAGTAGTTAGGAAATAATGTGATAAGCCTTTCTCCTAATTTCCACTTTTTCATAATAAAATGCCAATTATTGCCTCATGCCTTTCCAAAGCCTTTGCCTTTGCCTTTTCCAATTTCCCTAGCCATAATACCTGGAATGAACACCCACTAGGATGTTTTTCCCACCATTCAACTTGGAATACGTGTCCCATCACCGTGGTATTATATATATTTTTACATGTATTTTTACCAGGGTTGTTACATGTGGCATGTATATTGTGCACCAATGTCCCTATCAGCAACCATTTCATATATGAGTCTACGGACGACATTCACAGTAGGGGCATCGGGGGGTACTTTGCACAAGTCGTGCAAGAATTTGGTGGTAGTTTTCGGACTTTGACTCTACTTTTGCACATACTTTGTAATGTAGTTCAAAACAAAATGGCACGAGAGAACCGGTTGGAAATAAATATTGGCCCTCCAGATTGTGTAATATCCCTAAGGAAAATTTATAGTAATAAACAAAACATGCATAGATAAAAACCCAAAAAAATCATACACACAAATCAGACCATGAATTTGAGCCAAAAATTGTGTTTTTGAGCCATTTTATTAAAAATAAATGAGGGTACAAATTGGTGTTGGAAAGCGTGCTCCTGGGCTTGCCCAAGGCAAACTAGCAAAGCTCAAGTGAAGAAGATGAAGTCCCCCTCAAGTTTGTTGCTGAACTATCCTAGCTCTGCGTTGAACTACCAAAAAATACATTTCTTATTGTGAATAATAGTTGTGAGGTCCTCCTTCGGTGCTCATAAGATTACGGGAAATTAACCCTGGACTCCCCACCCATTACCCACAAAAAGCCACAAAGGAATTGGCCTATGGTTGAACTTGGAATTTTGGCCCAATTTCCCTTAATGGATCTATTGTTGGGTATTTCGACCCACCTGTAATTTCTTCTATCAAATGCCTCCAAAATGGCCTCAATCACCAAGAAATCTTCCTCCCATGCTTCCCCACAAGTTTCAACCCCAAACTATCTTCACTCCTCAACTCCCACGTGTGACTCTTACCCAGACTGCGTAGTTCCTACGTAGTTCCTATTGATGCTAGCCCCAAACCACAAAATTTTGCTCCTAGATGAAACTAAAATGGACGAAACTCTCTCCTTGGGCAAGCACTCGAAGTCCACCGAAGTAAGGGCTGATATTTCTACCTGAAAATATCGTGTGAACTACGCACTTGCAGACTCAACCTCTGACTCAAGCGTGCTGGTCTAAGATTTTGTTCAAATGATCAAGAATACCCAAAATTTGTTGCCTCCTCCTCTTTTTTCAAGAAGCCTCTCAATTTCCCATGTGGGCCCAACCATCGATTTTTCCCCACCAAAATCCCTACAATGAGAGCACACTTCCTTGTGGGCCGCAATTCTCTAGAGTGGTCCCCACTTCCCACTAGGAGCTCAATTTTATCCCTCTCTATCTAATGTCTAGGCCTCCGCTTAATCCCAAAATTAATGTGGGACCTCTAAACCCACATTGCCTAAGTGAAAACATGAAATATGAAAAAATTGGGCAAAATTGATATTTCTCTTAGCAATAATGCTAAGTGGTAATATCAGAGTCCTCTCTACCAAAATGTTGCTTGTCCTCAATTAACTACAAAGAATAATGTTGAATTATCTGTTCCCCCTCCCAAGTGGCATCCTCATCTGTCAAGCTCCTCCATCTGATCAAAATTTATTTCATAACTCGGTTCCACAAGTGCCTCTCACGGGTGTCAAAAATAACCTCTGGCTCTAGAACTAAGTGCCCCTCATAATCCATAGGTGCTAGCTCTATAGTTGCGGTCACTTGTTGTCCCAATGCCTTCTTTAAGCAATACACATGGAAAATGGTCTGTACCCAGCTCCCCGAGGGTAGCTCCAACTCATATGCTACCTCCCCAACTCTCTTAGTGACTCAGTACGACCCATATAAGTGTGGCTTGAGTGTCTTGGCCCCCTTCTACTTGATTTTTGACCGCCTGTATGGATGGAGCCTCAAGAGACAAAATCCCCAACCTCAAACTGCTTCTCTATTCTGCCCATGTCTGCATAGAGCTTATGTTGGTTTTGCGCAATCTGCAAGTTATCTTTGAGAGCCTGTAAGATGTCTCGGCTCTCCTAATCCAATCATTGGCCATGTGGACCTTCTTGTCTACAAACAAAATGCATAAAAATATAATGCATCGTAACCATACAAGGCTCGGAATGGAGACATACCTATTGACATGTGGTATGTGGTCTTGTAGCACTACTCGCCTAAGTGAAACCACTGTATCCATTCTCACTCATGGCCCACCACATAGATATACAAGTAACCCTCCAACCACTTGTCAACTATATTCGTCTTCCCATTAGTCTGGGGGTGATAATTGGTGCTCGGAGTGAGCTTTGTGCCCACCAGTCAAAACAACTCTTTCCAAAATCCCCCCGTCAACCTGTTGTCTCGGTCACTGAAAATGGTCTTCAGAAGACTGTATAGCCGAAACACCACCCTGAAAAATAATTCGGCCACCTATGAGGCCATGTACCACGCTGATATGGAGAAAAAATGGGCAGACTTTATCAACCAGTCCACCACCACGTATATGCAGTCATTTCCCTATACTATGGTAAACCCAATAATGAAATCCATCAACACATTCTCCCATTTCCCCTCATGGATAGGAAAAGATTGTAGCAACCACGCAGGGTGTGACTACTCACCCTTGTTCCTCTAGCATGTATCACACTCTGTGAACCCCTGGTGCCCTGCTAGTGGTGAGTCATGGGTAACCTGTAAGATCTTATCCCTCAATTAGGAGTTGGGCACTAAATAAATATGTCCCCTGAAGTAAATCACCTCGTTTATCACCCTATACCGACCACCTACCACTACCCCATCAAGGACCTCGCATGCAAACCGATCCTTGGAGTACTCTACTAGTAATTGTTCCCTACAATCTTGGTCAATGCTCATCAATGAAAAGGTATACAGCCTCTTCGAAAATGTATCAGCCACCATGATGTGCTTCCCTTTGACGTACTCAATGTTAAATTCGTATGCCTACAGCTTTCTCACCCACTTATATCGCCTCTCCTTCAATTGTTTCTGCTCCAAGAAATATCTAAGGTTGTTGTGGTTTGTCTTGACCCTGAACCTGTTCCCCACCAAGTACTGTCTGAACTTGGCCAGCACATGCATTATGGCTAGCATCTCCTTGTCATAGATATATTACAGCCTCTCTTGGGGATGTAACTTTCGGCTCTTGAAAGATATAGGGTGCCCCCCTACATCAAAACTCCTCTTTCCCCCTCTTTAGATGCATCACACTCAAGCACAAAGGGTTGGGTAAAATCTAGAAGTGGAAATACAGGACAGTTTCTCATGACCTATTTGAGACACTCAAAAGCCTCTTGTGTTTTGTTTTTCCACTCAAACACCCCCTTATTCGTCAAGTCTGTGAAGGGAGCTGCAAACTGAGAGAATCCCTTCACAAACTTCCTATAGTAGGTGCACATTCCCAAAATCCCCTCAAATTTGTCACATTCCAGGGCTCTGCCCAATCCCGAATGGACCTGATCTTCTCCTCGTGGAATCTCACACCGTTCTTTCCAATAATGTGCCCTAGGTAGAGCATCTCTGTTAAACCAAAATCACACATGGATAGTTTTGCGTAGAACTGTTGCTCCTGCAAAATAAGCAACATTGTCTCTAAATGTTGCAAGTGATCGTCCCAGGTCCGGTTTTAGATCAAAATATCATCAAAGAACACCAGCACAAACTTCTGCAACTACCCATGAAACACGTGGTTGATGTGGGACTGGAGGTGGCAGATGTGTTGCTTAGCCCGAAGGGCATAACCAAGAACTCGAAGTGCCCATAGTGGCACCTGAAAGTTGTCTTAGGGACATCTTGGCCCCTCGCCCTGATCTGGTGTAACCTAAACACAAGTCAATTTCTAAGAAGAAATTTCCCCCCTCAGCTCATCCATCAACTCATCTATGCATGGATAGGGCAACGATTCTTCATGGTCTTCTTTTTGAGGGCCCAGTAGTCGATGAACATGCATAGGGACCCACCTTCTTCTTCACGAGGAAAAATATTGAAGCAAAATGGCTAGAGCTAAACTTGATGTGCCCAAGTGCCAACAACTCATGAATAACTCTTTCTATATCATCCTAGTATGCCTTGGGATGTTGGTAAGGGGCAGTAATCATGGTCTGTACCCCTGAATCTAGCTCAATGGTATGCTCAAACCCCTAGTCTGGTGGTAGACTCGACAATATTTCTCCAAACACTATTGGGTACCTGTCCAAAATGGCCTCTATCTCCGGGTGTGGTGGTTTGGGATGACCCCAGCCTTAGAAACCCTCAACTCCACAGCCCACTCAATGTCTCCATGTCTCAGATCAGCCTCCATCATGTGGGACAAAACTGTCTATGGAGGGTAAGTGTGCATATCCCGTAGCAAAAATGGTTTTCCATCCGAACTTGTAAACTCCATCTCCAACCTCCTCCAGTCAATAGTGACTCGACCAAGTGAATAGATTCATTGGACACCCAACTCCACGTTGGTTTTTGATACTTCCACCACAAATAAGTGATATTCCATGGAATAGTTCCCCGTGGTCACTATCAAAGAGCGAACATAGTGTGTGCACCGCATGGTTCTGTCTCCCGGAACAAGAACCAAAAATCCCTCAAACTCCTCGGTTGTCATGCCCCTCCTCTGAACCATCTGTGCATCAATGAACTTGTGGGTAGCCCCATTTCCCACCAAAACTAAGACATGCTTCCCCTGATCCTCATGGTCAAGAACTTGGGTAACCCATGTAGGGATGCAAGGACCCCTCCTAAAGGTGCAAAGGGAGCTCCCCTGGCCAGTGGTGGTCCCCTCTCCATGTGCAGTACATTGTCATCTCCACCCACCTCCAAATTTGCGTCATCCTCCAAGTCACTATCAGAAAATAGCTCAATATAATGGGCCTTTCCCACTACACATATGTTTCCTAGTGCCCATGGTTCTGGACAGGTGAAACACAATAGGCTCCTCTGGAAGTCTCTCCGCGTCTCCTCATCCATCTGTCCACGCCCCTGGTTGGCTCTCGGTGGTGGAGCCTATTATCACTCTCCTCAACTTCTCAAGGCTAAGAAAGGAATGGAGAAAGGTAACCACAAACCAATCTTTTGGCTAGGCAGCTAGCCCTACCTAGACTAGAGAGGGCTCTCTCTATGTCACTTTTAAATAATCAATGAATGGCTGAGTACCATAGGATTTTACGCTAGATATATATATATATATATATATATATATATAAGCTAGAAATGAGTAATTTGTTTGGTAAATGGGATGCTGGATATAAATAAGAATCAAGGAAACTAAAGTCGATTTCTAAGATTGAATTGCAGAGAACAGAGTGAGGCTAGGTAGGTAAACTATTTGAGCATACTTAAATTGTCATTGTGTATAGTGGTAGAAAAATACAGGGGTTTGAATGAGCATTTAAAATTAACTCATTCATTGGGATAATTGACACATCTATGAAAATATCAATAAACAAATCATATAAATAATGATTTATTTTTATAGACTAATAAGGTTAACATACAAAAAGTTGTAATGGAGATGGAATAACAGAGAAGGAACAATGCTCAACATTAATACCACTGGAATCTCAGGATTGTAGCTGCAACATCTTTGATTTCAAAATATTTACAATAGTCCACTGTAATAAAAGAGTATCAAACTCAACTATCCAACCTAACAACCAACAAATTCTCTATATATTTTTTGTTTATTTATAGATTTTACAATGAGTCTCCCAGCAAGGCTAGACCTTCAGATTCCTCTCACAACGACTTTGCTAACAAAAAACATAATAGAAGGAGAAAAAGTAGAGGTTTTTATATTTTTAGGAATGTGAGACTTATCAGAACTCTGATAGAATTAATCACAAGAACAGCCTATCTTCGAGCTTTGAGGAGGCGTTGTTATTTGTTGATAGGTGTCAAATCCTTTAATACCATGCCGCTTGAAAAACCTATAACTGCCTCTTTAAATCCTGCATGTACTACTTTTGGAAATGTGCTGATATATTGTGGAGTAATGGTAGTGCTGATCATTTGGAAATCTGAACTGTTGTTCCGGAGAAAATTGTGTCGTTGTTCCTTTCCTTTGGCTTTAATGGACTCGATAGGGTTTTCTTGTACAGTTATACTTTAGTTTTAAAAATAAGAAACCCATGTAAATAATTTTAATGGAAGGATTGGAGGCGTGAAGGTTTTTTTTTAATGAATTAATGATTTTTTATAGAAATGGAGTGAAGCGGGAAGAACATGGAAGGAGACATGTTGATGTGGGCCAACAGGAGGAAAAACATTTTATATATCGCAATCGGAAGAAGAGGGAATTGGAGGAAAAAATGGATTGTGTTTTTCAATTTGTGATATTGCATATCGGCGGTCAAACTTTATCGCATTTCGGGAATGTAGACTTATCGCATTTCGGGGCTTTCGAGACTTATTGCATTTCGAGGACAGGAACACTTATCGCATATTGGGGATCAGGGAAATGGGGTAGGTAACAAGAATGGATGAAAATAGAAATTGTGATATGCGATCTGGAAGGTGGCATGGTAGGGAAAGGTCCCACTTTAATATCACAATCAGGAAAATGGGAAGGCGGAAGTAAGTGGAAGTAATGAAAATTTGTGATTTGGGATGGAGTAGGTCCCATTTTAAATGTTTTTAAAGCGGAAAAAGGAAATGGTTAGTAAATAAATATCATAAAGCACCTGAAACATAAGAGAAAGGGTTTTTTAAGTGATTTGAAAGCTATGAAGCATATCAAAGGGAATGATGGGTCCTACCATTATCGCATCGAGAAATTTATGAAGCGATAAGTGAAAGTGGGAAGGATTTTTGAGATATGTCGATTGTGAAAAGGTAAGGGGTCCACAATACATTTAAGTGTAGGAAGTGATATCATATATAATATATGATATATTTAAAAGGTTTGCTATCGAGTGGGCGAAGATGTGGTAATATAAAAAGATATGTGATAAGGCTGTTTTGTGGGGGGTGGAGCTGCTTTTTAAATATAAACATTGAATTTTAATAATTAAAGAGGGGTTTTGAAAGAAATGAAGCGTTGGACTTTGGGTTTTTGGAAAAATGAAAGGTAAAAGAGGGAAAATGAAATGAAGGAAGGAAGAAATGAAATTTGCTCACCATTACACTTTGAGAGCAACACTTTCTTCTTTCAATTGAACTAAAAAGTAAGATGGATTCCTTGGAGCTTTGACAGTCATAGATAAAATGACGAAACAGAAAATCAGTAAACTCTTTTAGTGACCAAAATTTATTTTGAGAACTTGTTCGAAAAGAACAAATTTTGACCTAAGACTCAATGAAAAACTCCTAAAAGAGATTTTTTTTTATCACTAATACACTGACACTAACATAGCCCTAATTTATCTTCCCCTTTGCTGGAAACCCTGTCTAGGTGGTAATTGTGCTCTAGCCCTCAGTAGAGCATCCTGCAAATCTCAGCCCCTCCCCATTGTATTCTGCAAATTAGTGGGCCTGTTGGACCTCATCAGCCCCTGTAATGGCTCTTCTATCCCCTCTACAAACATGTATACCCTCCCGGACTCTGATAAATCTAGCACCATCACTAAAAACCTCAGAAACTCCAAAATATAGGCCTCAGCGCTCCCTGTCTTCTTGAACCTTCTCAGCTCCCCAAAGTACTCCTCTGGACATTTCCTCTCGAATCGATCCAGCACTTTGCTAGTGAAATCCTCCTAGATTTTCACTTCGGTATGTCCCATCATGGTAAGCCCATGGAACCACCAGTCATGGGCTTCCCCCTCCAAATGTAACGCGGAAATTTTGATTTCCTCTCCCTTCGTCATCTGATTGATTTGGAAGTAGACATCCAACTTCTCCACCCATGCTATCATCGATCTCTTGGAAGAGACATCAAAAGTCGGGAGAAACAACCTCCCCAAAGTACCCTGCAAATTTGTCCCATGCATGTAGTTTCCCCCGCTCTGTCCCTTGGGCTTGTTATTTCCCTTTAGCTAAAAAAATTCCCTTAAAGGGATGGATTCCATAAAATCGTTCCATAGGACTGATATTCCACAAAGTAGTCACCCATAGGCATCTCCTCCTACCCTTGCAGACCACTAGCTCTGGATGTCAAGAAAGCGGGAGCAGTGGACCTGGGTGGTGTATTGGGAATAAGAGGCATGTGTTAAATTTCCAGATTGTTCTATGTTGTATCAATTACTTTAGCCCAAATTACTTCTTCATAAACATAGCATCCAATTATTAGCAGTGTAAATAATCATAAACTGTAACTGAACATACAACAATACATGCAGTGACAAAGAAGGAAATAACACAACCATAAGAGACAACAGATTGGTCTAAGACCAAGGAAGAACCCCACTATGGGGGAAATCCTTTCAAATTTTATTCTTCAATAGGTCATCATAAAAAAAATCAGTAGAGAGTGCAATGAGCCTAATACATATGCAATGGAAAATATACATATCAAATCTATATATCTGCAGATCTACAACATCAAGAGTACGGATCCAATAGATCACTAAAACAAAGTGATATCAACTGCCAAGTCCTAGATGTGAATCCAGGATGTTGTCAAAGACTGATCGCAAGCATTTGTGACTAAGCGACTGATGTCTGAAATCACTGCGCAAGCAACTAAAGATGACCCAACTCAGATCTGCTCAAAAAAACCCTTAGCCGCGACCTGAAGACGTCACGACTGAAGCTTATGTGGCCGCGACCTAGACACATTCTTCCCGCGGCTCTAGTCCTGATCAACCCGATGTAGCCCAAGAACCCTAGTCATGACCTTAACACGCTCAGCCCGCGGATATGGAAGCTTAACTGCTACCTTGCCACGCTATGCTCATGGATTTGACCTGAATTCTGTAGTTTTATGCCCGCGGCTATGGCCTAACAACCCTAGTTCAGAGCGAGCCTCCCGCCTATGATTCTGAACCCTGTGTTAACTTCTTTCATCGAACCTGTGTGAACCAAAACGGAAAATACAATCCAAGACAAAGAGTTCAAGACGAAAATATCATGAGAGAATGTGTGAGAATGAGATTGAGGTTGCTTCTATTTATAAAATAAAATAATTCATAATTTATAATTTAACTTCCAATATCCTTTAAAGGGTCCCCATTATCCTTTCTAATATATTTTACTTGGATAATGGGGAGTTGTTGTAATACTACAACAATTGGCGACACACTAGATGAATCGAGAATCTCTGATAAATCTTAATACTTAAAGATAATATTCTAGGAAATTTATAAGTAATTGAAATATGTCTTTGATATAAGTAAATTCTAATCTAAATACCCTGGTTTTACTTGAAAAATTTTCCTATTTCTTTTGTGAATGAAAATTCTCTTTAAATGAATCAAATCTTAATAAGTTGAAAAGATAAGTAGGAATTTAGTCAAAGCTTAGCTTGTTTGATAAACTTATTAGTCACTAGTAGAGACACTGCTGCCAACAGGCATTCATTGCCTCGACTGGGTTACTATTTAACCAAAAAATGAACCAGTATCCCATTCGTAATATAATAGACATCTCCAAAGGTAATATAATTGCTTATTTTATTCGGAGAATTCTTCTTCTTTTGCCACTTTAAAATCATTATCCTGGTTTGGAAGCCAAAAGTGATAATGTCATTCATTGGTTATAATAAATTTGAAAAAATTGACTCGTGATGAGATCCCTTGTCTCAAGGTTTTAGGTCATGAGCCATTATCTTGGTTTGGTAGCCAATTGATAATGTCAAGTTTATTAGTTTCCTATGAACATGATGAGTCGATTCGTGATGAGATCTCCCAACTTTAAAGTTTTTTATATTTTTTAATTACACTTTGAAAAAATATATCTAATATATAAATGAATGGGGAGGTTGTCATTTTTATCTTTATGAGCTTTTGGATGAGCATTTGAGTAAAAGATGCCAAGACTTCAATAAAATTCCTTACTTTGTAAAAGTAAATTTTCGAACATGATTCATGTCAAAATATTTTTCCAAATCACATGAGTTGGAAGAATTCTTCTTTCTAATCGGCTATTTAAATCAAAATCTTCCAAAGAAATAGAGAATTTAATTTATGATTTATTTCCTTATTTTATATCTCTAAGGATTAACACTTCCATGTTCAAGAAAAATAATAAAGTGTTTCACCTTTTGCATAATATTGGCAAAACTTAATTTATTTTGAATTAAACCTAACTACATATTTAATTTTTTTCCAGAGAAAAAATCGGCAACTTTCTATTAATATTAATGAAATTCACAACTTTACATATGCATTTAAGCATTTCGAGATGCCCAAAGGGCTGCTCAAGTACACTAGTCAATGTAGCTAGGCTACCAAAAATAATTTTACGATTTGCCAGGAGGCCTGGGATTTTCATGCTTGCCCTTCCTCTTTTGTACTATCTGCCATGTCCTCGAATGTAGGGGAGAAGGAAGCAAGGCTAGCTCATCATTCCTCATGGAGTTTTCTTTCTCGGAGTCTGAGCTTTCTGACACATCCGATCTTTTATTCACTCCTGAACTTATAGTACAAGCATGTGTGGGATCTATTGTCGACTCAACCATCTGTGAAATCTTGTTGGTTTCCACTAGTTCTTGTGATACTTGTTCATGTTTTCCTTGTTCTTCTGTTGTCTGTTTTTCCTCCTCTTGGGTTCAGATATCCCCTTCATCTTTTGTCTCTTGCTCTGGTCCTCCTGAGGGAAATTTCCATCCCTTTGATGCTTTCCCTGTTTTCTTCTTATTGTTGTTCTCCCTTGTAGAATATGGGCAGGTGTTTTGAAGATGCCCTGTTTTCTTCCATATTGTACATCTAAACGATGTGTTTTCATAGTCCAGATGTTGTAACCATTTTTTTTTATTGTGTTTTAGGATGATACTCTCGGGAAGCCCCTTGCTGAGGTCCACTTCTACATAGATTCGTGCAAAATTGAATATTCTCTCCTCTAGTCTCTAGATCTCTGTTTTGATGTATCTCCCCAGACAATTTCTGATACCCTCTAAAACTCTTGCATTCCAAAA
Source organism: Pinus albicaulis (assembly GCA_034641835.2). Classification (NCBI taxonomy): domain Eukaryota; kingdom Viridiplantae; phylum Streptophyta; class Pinopsida; order Pinales; family Pinaceae; genus Pinus; species Pinus albicaulis. The sequence continues at coordinate 162,412,379 of CM076570.1, forward strand.
TGGAGCGGGAGATTATATAGCCTTACCCAAACCGGCATTCTGGTTATCTCCATCGTATTGGTGTCAAAATCTGGGAACCAGGGAGCAATGAATAGTCCCGTTGACCCCCAGAACCACGAACATGCTCTAAGGATGATGTCTCTAGCTTCTTTTGATGTAAACTTAACAATAAATAATCCCTTGGAGCAGAGATGTATATCGTAGTCCATGGTCCAATTGGTAAAAATCTAATGGAACAGCTCCATTGGTTTTGGCCAGTAGCAATTAAACCTGCATATTATTGTCTGTGTTTCAAAGGCAGACCTATATTCCTCGATCTCTGCTACCTCAATGTTCAGTTCTGGAATGCAGTTCATTCACTCCACAATATAAGGTTTGGGTGTGTTCTCTGTCTATTCAAGTGGTGTAGCTTCTTTGTTCTTCCCCTACAGAATATTCATGTAGGTTGGGCCTTTATGGGCTCTTGTTTTGAATGTGTTGGCTCCTTTCATCTTTCCTTGAGTTATGTTTTGGTCAGATCTAGTCGATGTGCTTCCTCCTGCGGCTTCTCCTTTGAGTCTTAGATTCATAATTATGGAGGAATTCCTTTGTATTTGATAATCTTTTAAAAGGTTTCCTTCTTGTGGTGTTTTTTCCGGAAAAAAATAGACTCTATTTTGTGGCTGGAATTCCTATTGAGGATTGGATCTTCTGCTTCATATCTGTGATCCATTCTGAATCTTTTACCCAGAGGGTTTGGGATTTTCTGCCTAATTTTCTTATAAAGATCTGGAAACTATTTGCTGCATTATTTTCCTTTTCTTCTTCTTTTGCCTTGTGATTTTTTCCTTCTATACCCTTTGGATAGTCCCCTGTTGCAGCATGTTCGTCGGACCCAAGGGCCTCTATCTCCTCACATAGGGGGGAAACAGAAAAGGGTTCGACTCCTCTCCAAATCCTCAGACCCAAGTGCATTGGAAGTGGAAGAGAGTCGACCAACCCAAAACCCTAATTAGCAATCGGGATAGAGTTCCAGCAATGGGAAGTATAGCTTAAAAAATAAAAATCAATGAGGTCGTAGTGAAGGGATATAGTCCCCCGGGAAGGAAGCACCCTTCGAAGCCTGTTAAATTCGGTCCCTGTTGTGAGAGACCCATTTCCAATCGCTCTGCAAGGGGCCATCCAACCATGTAGGGGATCCCAGAGTTATTTGCGCCCATCTGCAGAGTCAGCTGACTCCGATCCATTCCGCCCTTGCCTCCTTCGGGAACCAGGGCCTCCTGCCCCATCCGCCATCGGCTTCCTTCTGCGAAAAAAAATTCGCCTGCCTCTGCCGCGTTCGCCTTCCATACTTTGCAAACTCGTGGTGATTCCCTTCCACCTGCGAGGATCTGGAGCTTGCTGCCTAAATCACTCCATTGGTATCGAAGCCCCAAATGCGAGCTCGTCCTTCTTGGATCGCCCTTCAGCAGAGCCGTCGTTTCACCGACCTCCTGCCCCAGCCTCCAAAAATTCTCGATCATGCAGATCCGAACTGAAATTCTCTGTCCTTCTATGAGCTCGAGAAACCCTCGTTGTGATACCTCTGATGAAGGGATGGATGCATGATGGGCTTCAAGGGTGTATTCGTGCATATGGTGGTGAAGTTCTTCTGGGGAAGATCTAGCCCATAACCATATCCAAAGAAATTTTTTATGGTTCCTGTGTGCTTTGATGTGGGCAGCCGACTTTTTTTGGGCCTGTGAGGGAAATACAAGCCCACTCGCCATGCATGCGAGTACCGAGCCATTACCGATGGCAGGAATGTGATGGCCCAAAGCTGCGGCAGCCAAGACGGTTTCAGAGTAGCGAACCCTAGCTTCGTGCATCTTCAGAGCCATTTCTCCTCTATCAACCTAACTACATATTTATACAAAAGAAATATTGGTCTTTTAAGAAATATATATTTTTAAGGACAAGTCCATTAACAGTAAGATTTTCTTTCTTCCCTTGTAAATCTTGCGAAATGAAAGTTGATGGACTTATTTTTTTTATTATTTAAAAAGGGCCAAGCCAGAGTTTTTGAAATTTTGTATGTTTTCCTTTATCCTCATGCACTTTATCCCATGTCAATACCAAATCTCCAATCTCAAACTGTTAGGTTTTGACTGTATTTGAATCAAACGAAGTTTTGATCAACTGTTGATGATGACTGTGTACCATATTTGCTTTCTCTCTTTCTTCTTCCATTTTAATTATTTCATACATTCTTAATTGTAATGAAGAGAAAGGTTGTTCATTAATGAATTGAACTAGGGTTGTTGATGGGATAGCTATATTCAAAGGTAAAATTAACTCTTTCCCATATGTTAGTGTCAGTATTTGCATCCTACCATCAATGATCAAAAATCCTCTTTTCATATCATTTTAGGGGTCCCACTCGGAAATTTTTATTCATTCCACTAGGTCATGCAAAAAATTAGTCACTAATGGTAGCCCTAGTCCAAAAAACATCATTCTTCCTTAAATTTGATTATTTGCTGGCATATTTCATACCTTGTTGACTGTACATCATCCATAAACTCAATATTAGTCATGACATCTTGAAATTCAGTCCTTCAAGGTCTCATTAGGTATTTTAGGGTTTTTCAAGGTTTCACTAGGTCATTAGGGTTTCCAAGTTTCAATAAAAATTCATCTCCACTGCACAAGACCAGCAAGTAAAGGGTGATCAAATAACATCTCTTCACCATATGAAGATGATTTGTAAAGAGAAATGTTTATTTCATCATGTAATTTTGAGTTCAAATGTAATTTTTAATATTTTCATTATGTTATTTTATGTCTTTCAAAATGTAATAATTTCACCATCCCAAGTTGCTAACTTAGTGTTCCAAAGATGCCAAACCACCAAAAATTCAAATTCAAAGAGTTCTCAAAGTCATCAAAAGATAAATTTGTCAAAGGAAAGAGTCAAGTAAAGGGTAAAGTTTCAAAAAGTTAAGTGAATAACAAAGGAATAAAGTGGGTCCCAAGGCCCAAATCATCAATTTCATGAAGTATAAATACCACTAACACATCCCATTCAAGCTTATTTTCACATCCAAAGGTCGAGTTTTCACTCCCTCAGCTCGAAAAAGTCGAATTGCAAAGTTAGAGAAGAAAATTTTTCTTGGCACTTTTCTTAGGAGAGTGGCGTTGTGCGTAGGCAAGTGGTGTTGCGCATAAGAGAGAGGTGTTGTGCATAAGAGAGAGGCATTACACTTCGAGCATTTGGCACTGCCTTTTTTACCTCAGGCGCTGCGCTCCTAGGCAAGGTGCTGCGCTTTTTCCCAGTGCACTGCGCTTATGCCCAGAAAGCTCTAGAAACCACAAAACACCCTCAAACTCTCTCAAAATTTTAGCAAAAGCTTGTTTGCTCCTTTATCAAGTGAGTAAAACAAAATCTTTTCCTCCTTGCTTTCCTAAGTGTCATTTTTATGGTGGTTTTATTCATAAGAAAAATTAACTAAGTGTCTAGTGGAAAACCCTAGTTTCACTCCCTCACTCTCAATTTACTGCCCATAAACCCTACAATACCTTCCTACATCACTATTCAACTCATCCCTACCCCTATACTACTCTTTCCTAATCCCTAAACCCCTTCCCTATAAAACCCTAAGTCCTAGGCCACTAAAATTCCTAAGCAACCACTACCCCAAACCTGTAATCCAATTATCATTTTCAATTCCCTAAGTATCTTGACCTCCTATCACCCCCTAAAGTTCCCTAACCCCTTCCCTCATCTCCCTAATTTTTCCTACCCTAATCCCTACTCCCTAGACCTATCCCCATTCCCATTTCCTCCCCTAAGGTTTCTATACCAAGACACCATGGAAGAAGATAGATACTATATGGAAGAGGAGGAAGATAGGCAAGAGGAGGAAGATATATTGGAGGAGGAAAGACAATAGATAAGGCCACACAAAGGAGGGAGAATCCTAAGGCTGGAGCCCACCAACACAAGAGAAATGATAGCCTCACCAATGACAGTTTCATGCTTTCAGTATGTTGGTTGCCTTGAGTTTTGTAACATGATTGAAAGGGTACAACATCACCCTATTTTGAACAGACTCTTCAGTGTAAACCTCAAAGACAATCAAGTAACCCTAGCAGATGTGACTTTCACAGCGTCTACATCCATCATTGTTTCTTCCACAGGGATTCCAAACATGGGTGAGAGATGGTTCAAGTCCAAATATTTGAAGGATCAGTACTATGAGCCATTTATCAAACCAATGTACAAAAATGAGAGGAAGAGGGTCTTTCCTTTCACCTATCTTCTTAATAGGTATGCCCCAATGATGAAGATCATCATGAAGTATTTCTCTTGTGAAGGGAGGTTCTCTAGAATTTACACTTATCACATTAGACTGCTCATGCACTTCACAAGAGTTAAATTTCTCAATATCCCATACTTTTTATTCAAGAGCACAGACAAAATGGAATACATTGTGCAAAAGAGAGAGTTTGACCAATCGATGAATAGTATTTTCCGCCACTCCTTGATCAAAATCATTATCCACCATCGACTTAACTAGTTGAACATTTCATGGGACACATTTATAGAAAATGACATCTTCACTTCTCCACAAGTTCCACGTGTTGAAGATGTGCATTCTTCATCTCGCCCTACTACATCTATGCCTCCATCTCAGCCCACGATGCCTACCATTTCATCACCTCATTCCACTTCACATACTCCATCACCATCACCACCATCACACCATTTCATGAGCAGGATAAGTCACCCAGCAGAGTTCAGGTCAGCAAGCCTAAAGGGTTATATATGAGCACGATGGCAAAAACCTATCAGAGAGGGCATAGGCAGGTGTTTTCCCCACAAATTGTGGGAAGGGTCCTGCCTTATTCACCAACAAAAAAGGTATAGAAGGGAAAACAAAATATGGCAAAGGAAGATTTACATGAGGAAACCATTCATGATGAGGATGACCTCCATGAAACATAGATTGATTTTTACCTTGTTGATTTAGATGATGAGCACGATGATGAGAGCTCCAAAATTATTATCAAGAAGGAGGATGCCCAAATCAGTGAGCTTCATCTCAACTTAGAGAGATCTAAGTTTGTCATTGCATACTATGAGCAAGAAAATGACCAACTCAAGACCAAGCAGGCCATCATGGAGATTCGGCTTCTCAAGGCAAAGAGAGAAGAAAATGAAGCAAAGGCATTGCTTGATGAGGCTTATGAAAGATATGGTGAAACCAATGAGGTAGAAGAACAAGTGCCAAGAAGAAGACCTAGGACTAGAGGGCTAAAAAGAGCTCTAGAAATAGAGAAGCAAAAGGAGACTGAGCTTGCTAGTGAGCTTACATTGAATGAACAGTTTTCCATCATTGTCAATGAGAACCAGGAGCAATGGCTTTGTTGGCCCTCGTTTTTTATCAAATTTTTCTTATTAAATCCACCTAATTTCCATCATTTTCCATTTTATACCATCCACATATGACCTATTTTGACCTTATTATGCATATTCAGGCAAATATATTATGTTTTTCAATTTTTAGAATTTTTTAGTAAAAATTGGGTTTTAAGAGTATTTTTGGATAGAATTGGAAATTCTCGTAATGGCTTCATTGATGTCATACTTGCAGGACACCTGGGCACGAGCTAAGCACATATTTATAAAGCTTGGGAACTAAGATTGGATGTACACCTATTGGTTCGGTCAAACCGAGCTAAAACAGGCCCGGTCAACACTGGTCAAACATGACCTGTTTTTCAGGAATCCCTAGAAAATAGGGCAGAAATAGTATATTTTGGGATTTTTCCAGTTTTGTGTAACTAATTGGATGAGTTCGACCTAGATGGATGGGATTAGGATAAGATAAGGTTGTTAGAGAAATAATAACATAGTTTTTTTTATTATTTCTCTATTTAAACCAAGTTTGTGAACCATTGAAACATGTAGAACTTGTATGACTTAATATTATTATTTCTGAGACTTGGAGACATAATTGAAGATCCGATCGGCGGGCGAACATGGCGGCGACCAAACCCTAGCATTTTCCTGTGCTTCTGAGACTACCGGCTACGTCTCCCGCTCACCATGACTGAGCGACGGTGATAGGCGATGATGGAACTCTGATCCTCCGCGGGTTCCGTTTCTCACCGGGTAATTTATTCGCTACTGTTTAAACCCTATTTGTTTTATCTGATCTTGCTGGGTTTCCTGGGCCCCTTCGGTCCTTTCTGGTGGGTAATTCAACCCTTGGAGGCCTTTCACTTGGTTATTGCTCGGGATTTGAAGATGTGGCGGTCTGGGGTTTCGCCCCTTCTTGGTCGCTGATCCGGCGGCTACTATTTGGAGGGTATTGTTTTTGGTTTGGCACCCCTATTTGGTGGGGTCGTATGCCACTGCTCCTCTTGGTGGATTACCTCTGGCCCCAGCTCCGGGCCATCTTTATTGGCATTAGCACTGAACTCTGGATTCAAGGTCAGGTCTGTCAGTCATTCGGTAATTATTTATGCACTCTTGTTGATATCTGTGGGCATCTGTCTCCCCCATAAGTATCCCAGGAGGTTCTGAAGGGCAGCGCATGATATGGGTACTTATGAAGATGAGGTCGACTATACGGAGGACCCTCTGGAGGGGGTCGACATATGGGGTTTGGAATCCGAAGCTGAGGTGGACACCATGTCGGATTTGGACCCATTATCCGGGGCGGATATGCTAGCTCAGCCCGCCTCCACCGTGGCAGGTGGCATCTCGCCTTTGGGGGACCTCGCGGAGTTAACATTTGGGTCGCCCTCGAATGATGATATCGGGCTTTGGACTCTTCCGCAGACGGAACTGAACAATCCGGTTAGGGTCGACTTCGAAAGTTCAGCACTTTTCTCGGAGGCGGCATTTCTTGAGAAGGGGGCCACATCTAGCTACTTGGCGCATCAGCCTTACGAAGGCCTTCCTCCTCGTGGGTATAACCCACTCGACCCTTATGGAATTGCTATCGCGGCACAAGTCTGTGAGGAACCCTCTACTCCGTTGGCGGCCTCGGGGGCTTTCAACATTTTACATGAGGACCTAAACAACCGTGAACAGAACTGTAACCTACCTGCATCAGAAGACTCGGCCGAGCCGACATTGGGGGTTTGTCGGGCCAATAAGCCGCACAAGGTCACGAGGAACAAGCTAAACTACCTCTCTAACTTCGGAAGTGAGAGTGGCATGGAGGATTGGAGTACAGTTGCAGCAAAGACCCTGGTGGGGAAGATACGCGGCAGAAAATACTCCTCAGCTCGTCTTCAGAAATGGACAAAGGAAATTTGGGGCGAAACCCTTGATTGCCTCCCGGTGGTTGGGGCCATGACCAAGGGCTGGTTCTCCCTTACTTTCGCGCGACCTGAACATACAGATTGGGTCCTCAAGCAGTTCTGGCACCTGGAATTACACCCCATCCACCTCAAAAGATGGGTGCCCTTATTTGATCCTAAAAAAGAAAATGCTGGGGCCGGCCCCATTTGGATGAGACTTCCCGGTTTGCCCCTACATTTCTGGAACGATACTGCACTTCGAAATATTGGAGGCCATTTCGGACGCTACTTAGATCATGATCGATCTTATCTGACCACAGGTAGCAGAGCAGTGGCCCGGATCTTGATTTTTCTTGACACTCGGGAAGGCCTATACGAGAATTTTATCATGAGGTTTGATGGGATGCAGTGGAAGCAACCACTGGACTATGAAGGCGTGCCCTTCCGCTGCAGAAAATGTCACGAAGTCGGCCACCTATACAAAGATTGTCCGAAAAAGGGAGCGGGCCGGTCAAATGCTAAGAACTCCCGCACCAGAGGTACACAAACAGTTGAGAACCCATGTATATTGCCGGACAGTGAGGGTTTGCAGTCGAAGGTACCAGAGACATCCGATGATGGAGGCTCGAGGACAGCGTCTCTGCCCACCTGGACATCCACGCAGCCCCGATCTCGGCCTCAGTCCTCTTCGGTGCCTCCACAGCAGGAATTTTCCATTCCGGGTACTACTTTTTCTGGCCCCTTTTCCTCTGTTTTTGCAGATATATCGTCTCTCCCTTCTATGCCTTTAATTGTATCGATTAATGATATTGTTAATCTGTCATCTACTTTTTCCTCCTCTCGTCTTGTAACTGAAGTGCCCCATAAATCATTAAATCTCCCATCGGTTTGCTGCACAATTGCTTCGGCCTCCCCTTCTTTCTCACCTATTATCCATCATGTTTCTGCTGAACCCTCCTCGGGCCATTCATTTTCCTCTTCGGAGACTCACTCTTCGAAGCACAATTACTTCCTGAGATCCTCAACTAACCCTCAATCTGGTGAGGTATTTGGTATTGGGCCGGATCCGGGATCCTTACCCACTAAACCTCGTGGCAGACCATCTGCCCTAGCGAAGGCCATCAAAAGAGCAAACATAGAGGTGGAAGCTGGCACTCAATCTTCACTAATGCGGGTCCTTAGAGCACGACGACCCTTGCCGACTGTTACATCATGATCTGTCTTTCATACAACTGCAGGGGACTGGCCAACCCCGACAAGAGATTGGCCCTTAGAGATCTGCTCACTCACAAGCCTTTTGACATTCTCTTCCTGCAAGAAACGCTCGGGGTAGGGGTAGAGGTGTCGGCTATCTTATCTTCCTTTCTCCCGGATTGGTCTTTCATAACTCTGGATGCCCGTGGTAGATCTGGAGGTTGTGCCCTGGGCATTAACAACAAAACTACCCGGATGACTAATTGCTGGGGCCGGTCGGGTGTGCTGGCGATGAATGTACTGTTTGGAAGTTCTGAGATGGAGTTTACATTGGTGAATGTCTATGGTCCTTGTTCCGACAGAGAACATTTCTGGCGCTCCTTTTTGACTTGCTCTCTTTTGTCTGCCCCCCACCTCATTTTAGGTGGTGACCTTAATTTTTCATTGGGTATAGCTGAATCTTGGGGCCCCCTGGCTACCCCAGACCCTTTGGCAGAGTTTTTCAACTCTGAGCTCGGTAACTCTCACCTGATTGACATTCAGACTACCAAGTTGGTCCCTACCTGGAGGAATAGAAGGACTGGTAATGCTACTCTGGCCCGGCGCCTTGATAGATTTCTTATTAAACAGGAGCTCCTCCCGGTTCTGTCTTGTGCTCGGCAATGGGTTGGATCAGGAGGAAGATCCAATCACTCGCCCATTTACCTGGAGTTTGCTTGTGGTCCTAATAGAGCTCGGCCCCCTTTCAAGTTCAACTCCAGATGGTTGAGAGATCCGGACTATAACCAGTTGGTCAAGCAATCATGGGTGCTCTACAGACCTGCGATGAATATTGACCCTGGCAGGGCATTCAATGGAAACCTTAAGAACCTAAAGAACCTCACCACTCTTTGGGTCCGGAACAAAAAGAAACTGGAAAGAGAGGCCCTACACAGTATTGAGGATAAAATTAGCTTACTCAACAACGAGGAGCTGTTGGGTTATCGTAACGAGGAGACCAGAGCTCATCTTTTCTCACTCGAAGCTGAAAAAGCCAAACTGCTGAAACAGATTGAGGAAGATTGGAGGCTTAAAAGTCGGGCTATATGGATTCAGGCGGGAGACGAGAACACTAAATACTTTCAGCAACATGCAAATGGCCGTAAGGCAGCCAATACCATTTGGGAATTGTCAGACCGCAATGGCATTACTGCAAAAACTCATGCCCAGTTATCAGAGCTGGGTACCAGGCATTTCTCGAATCTGTATAGGGCCCCACAAAATATTAATCTACCTGATATCCTGCGCATTACTCAAAATTTTAAACTTATGGTGGACCCGGAACAGCAGGATGATCTCAACTCCCCGGTTACCATGGGTGAACTGGAAGGTGTTTTGAAATGGTTTAAGCGAGACAAGAGCCCGGGTCCTGATGGTTGGCCCGTTGAGTTTTTCATCCATTTCTTCGACCTCATATCTGCAGACCTCCTGGCAGTGATTGAAGACAGTAGGTTGAGGGGCAGGATCTATGATGGATTTAACACCACATTTATTGCTCTTATTCCCAAGTCAGACAAACCTAACAGTTTTAATGACTTCAGGCCCATTTCGCTGTGCAACTGTATATACAAGATCACTTCCAAAATTATTGCTAACCGCATCAAACCTTTCCTGTCAGAGCATATTGAAAAGGAACAATTTGCTTTCCTGAATCACAGGCAAATTCATGAGGCAATTGGCACTGCACAGGAGGCACTACACTCAATTAAAACTCTCCGGCTGAAATCGACCATACTCAAGATTGATCTTACCAAGGCTTTCGATCAAGTTGACTGGAGTTACCTACACCTCATGTTGATCCATGCGGGCTTTCCTCACACTTTAATAAACTGGATCATGGGCTGTGTTTGTCATGCTACCTTCAGTTTATTGATTAATGGTACTGCTACAAACTTCTTCCATGCGGGCAGGGGACTCCGCCAGGGCTGCCCCCTTTCACCACTACTTTTTGTCCTTGTCATGGAGGGTCTATCCGTCCTAATCAACAATGCTAAAGATAGAGGATTACTTCAAGGGCTCCGCATTGTGGACAATTTATACCTCACTCATCTCTTATTTGTTGACGATGTTCTTATTTTCCTAAATGGCACTAGGCAAGATTCTGTACACTTTGATCTGCTCCTGAAATGTTTTTGCAGGGCTACCGGTATGGCACCGAATAGTACTAAATCATCTATTATCATGACTGGGTGCTCGCGACCGGAACAAGATATCTCTAGAAATCTTTTCGATTTTGTCTGTATTGACATCAACAGCGGCCTCAAGTATTTGGGATACATCATCAAACCAAATGATTACCACATTCAGGACTGGAACTGGATCCTTGTTAAAATTGAGCGCAGAATCAACGTCTGGTATAATCGATGGCTTTCTAGGGCTGGTAGACTTACACTCATCAAGTCTGTTCTAGAAGCCATCCCGGTCTATTGGATGACCCTGGCCTGGATTCCGATTGGCATCACCAATCGGATGAAAAATATTTGCAGACATTTTCTTTGGCGTTACCAAGGCAAGACTTCCACATTTGCATGGATTGCTTGGGACCGCATTAACTTGCCCAAACAATGGGGTGGCTGGGGGTTAAAGGATCTCCACCTTTTCTCTCGCGCCCTTGCAGCTAAGATGGGTTGGCACATTATTACAGGTCAGAGTCTTTGGAAGGAGGTCATGGTCGCCAAGTATATCTCGCCCCAAAGCCCTCTGGATTGGATTCGCGGCCGCATCACTCTAAATGCGGGGGCATCGATCATTTGGAAGGCCATCACAAGGGCGGCCCTCATTCTCCAGAATGGTATTTCATGGCAGATTGGTTCCGGAACTCAAGTGCGTATAGGTACTGACTCTTGGTCTGGCAGTGGGGTTTTTCACAAACTTCCGGAGTTCATTATTCAGCACCTTGCCCACAGAAATGTCACCTGCCTGGCACAGATTGTTGACTGGGCTCATACCTCTTGGCGACAACAAGCCTGGCTATAGGCGGGTGACTTGGGGATCCCCCAGGAGGGCACCCGCAGCTGGGGTAAATTTATCTGGGCTCTAAAAGCATCTAACATTCGCATCACCGACCAACCAGACAATTTGATCTGGGCTGTTTCAAAGGATGGGCATTACACTCCAAAGCTTGGCTACTTTGAACTAATTAAGCACAGGGAGCCCCCCATAAAGGTTTGGTGGTGGACTAACATTTGGAAGCTGAAAGCCCCGCACAAACACAGGCTCCTGTTCTGGTGCTTGCTGAAAGATTGCATTCCTACTACAGATTTCCTCCACAGAAGAGCTTTCTACGGGGCCTCCAGGTGTTGTTACTGCCTTAATGATAGGGAAGATGCCCTCCATTTATTCTTGCAATGCCGCATCACCCAAAACATTTGGTCCAGGATTACTTCTGAATTGGGATGCAGACTTTATTGGCAGGGTGACTCTTTATCTGAACCCTGGTCTCATTGGTGGCAGCACTCTGCTCACAGTACAAAATTACGTAACTTACCCCTTATTGTTACCTGGGAATTATGGACAAGCCGAAACAATCTGACTTTCAACGATATTCCTATTGACTGTCATAGGATTACCGCTGCCTCACTTGCCACTTATCAGCTTATTCCCGAGGACTGTAGCAGCTGCAGGCCTCCACTTGTGATCCCTGAAACTATTGATTACAGCAGGGCTTGGGCTTATTTTGACGGAGCGTCCAACGCCCATGGGTGTGGGGGGGGGGCCATACTTTATTTAAGTAATCAGCATTACTACAACATCAGAATGGGGCTTGGACCTGGTACCAACAACTATGCCGAATTGCAGAGTCTTAGACTACTTCTCATCTTTGCTCGAGACATTTCCTGTGACTCCATCCAGATATTTGGCGATTCTCAACTTGTGACAAATTGGTTCAACAACATATCCCAATGCCACTCGCACACACTGTCTGCACTGCTGCATGAGGTTCACCATCTCAGAACACTCTTTGACTCCATCACTGTGACTCATATTTACAGGTCTCGGAACAAAGTGGCAGACCAACTGTCCAAAGAAGCTACAGAGCTGATCTGGGGTACCTGGCACATCACAGAGCACACGGAGGGACAGATCTACAGATATTATCATAGGCCTTTTATCGAGGAGGTTCCTCCTGATATTGATGTCTAGTTTTTCAGCTGCTTGCAGGGAGATTTTGTACTACCTCCCCTTTTTATTTATTTCGGCATGTATAATACTTCATATTTACTCTGGGTCTGTAGGATGTAGTAAGTTATGCACCGAACTTACTAGGGGACTTTTATATGTCATACACTGTACATGTCATGTTTTTTGGGAGGGTGACTGTCTTCAGTCTTTTTTTGAAAACTGACAGATTATGATTTTGTATATGTTTTTTTGGACGCACGTAGTTTTATACTACAAAGGATTTGTAATGTGTAGCCGATCATTAATATGAATGAGTTACGGTAACTTTTTCACCGTGAAAAAAATTGAAGATCCGTTCTGCAATATTTCGATGTCTTTGTATGCTAGCTTTGATTGGTTGAATTTTTAAGTAGTTGAACTTCACCTTCAAGCAGCAGGCAAGCGTAGAGGGCCCCCACACTAAGCTTAAGTACACTTTGTAGTTTATTTGTAGTTGCAAATTCTGAATTAGTTTGCTTTAGTGTTTAATTTTTTTATGTTGATTATTTTCTTTAGTGCTCGATGGACCCAATGATCATTCTGACTTTGCATATGAAAGGAAAACAAAGTGTCGGGTTAAAAATTCTTTCTATCTAATCAAGATCTTCGCTAGAATTCATCTTTACATGTTTTTCTAAGCCTTCTACATGATTAGTTTGATGGATCTTAATCTTGTCTCTATTCTTCATATGAAGAGTCAACTCTAGTATTTAAGCTAAATAATACTTCTTCGTCAGTTCGATCAAGAGACCCTGTAAACTAGAATTCATCTTTCCCCGCTTCTTCGACTTCCTCTGCTTTTAACAATAACATTACCAGATAAATGAATGTATGATGAAGGACAATCCAAGACCTCTTCAATGAAGAGTCTCTTCAACATTGCTTCATGTGATCTCAATCTATCGTTACCATTTAGGTGAGGTTTTGGATTTCTAATTCACATGGTAATACTGTTAGAGAAGGACAAACAAATCTCTGGAAAGTTAGAGAGATTATGTCTGCATCTTAATTATCACATTTCAACTTATAAATAGCTTAATTTATATTTTATATTTGTAATATGCATTTCCATAACTCGCTAATAAAACCATCTTCTAAATTGATCACAACCGAAACCGCAGAGCTACTTTGGGGATGCTTCTAAGTTCCACAAACCTCTAGACTGATAATAAATACTTCTTTTAGTTTACAACAGTAGAATTGACCCAAAAGTCTTGATAGGTCCAAATCCCAAAGATCTTAAGAAGCTCCCTGGATAATTCAAACAAAGACAATGACATATTGAGAAAGAGGGACGAGCACTACTTCAAGAAAAAACAAATCAAGCAAGTCGAAAGGTCAAAAGCTAATTCAAGACTTTGAAACCCTAATTAAACAAAATAAAAGGGACAAGCTTTGATATCTCTTGCTGAAGCATCTTTCATAGCCTATTATAATCTCTCATCATCATCTCACATGTACAGAAAAATTTCAAGAAATTTGGGCAAATTTTGGAAATTTTGGAAATTTTTGAGGTTTTTTGGCAATTTGACACACAACACGGCAAAAGACGCTAGTCACGTCCTAGGCATTATGCTTTTCCTAGGGACCTCACAATGAATAAATTGAAACCACCATTGGATTTAGAAGGCTAAATAAAGTCGGAAAACCACTTTACAAAACTTTAGGTCAGTCAAAAGAGGTAGTCAAAAGGATCAAAAACACCCATGGACCTTTTCTGCCTCTGTTTTGGAGGCCACACGACAAACTTTCCAATGAGGCCATTCTAAGATCAATTTGGAGCACCGGAAACCCTCAAAATCGATTTTGAAGATGGCGCTTGTGTGCTTAGGGATGTCGCACTGGCTTTTGACACATTTTCCGCTTGTCGATATTTCTCAATTTTTCTCAATTTTTTCCAGCTCGACTCATGTGTCAATGGGATTTTTACCAATGTAACCACGAATCATAAAAGTAATAATGGTGTGGTTGACTTACCTAGGGGTAAAATACATTTAGGAGAAAATTTTTGATGACATGTAATGAATCTCGTGTAGCAAAAGTGAGGATGAGTCAGCTTGACCCACCCTACACTCTGTGCATCACCAAGCTTTTGGTGGAACTTCTCCTCCACTCATGGATTTCGACGAGGATGGGAGGAGTTGTTTGAGGTATATATCTTGTACTTTTACTCATTTTCAGGAGGTTGGATGTTGGTTTCTTTTAACTAGAGAATCTAGTGTAATAAGTATTTGGCAAATTAATGAAAAGGTTCCAACTATTTCTTCGTGGATGGCCCATGGTATGGAAATTTAGCGACTGTTCTTCTTATGTCTCATTATGTATGAATTTTTTATTTCATGATCCATTTCATTTCCATGATATGATGAGCTAAGTTGATAAATGTGACATGCTATCTCTGTGTGCTCGTTTTGGTAAAATCTTCATAGTTTGTTCATCTTCTTTCAGCTTTAGAAAGAATTCATGCTTTAGGCCTTTTTCTTTCTAGCTCCTTATCAGCTCCATCCATCCTCACCCCGAAACCTTAAAGTGTTAATTTTTCTACCTACCTTGCCCCATTGAATCTCCGAAACCCTAATCCTATTTTCCCCGACCTAGCCTCTTTGACTTAATTCACCCATCCAAAGAACTCCAATCTCAAAGTAAACAAACCTCTTTGCACTCATACATAGCCTAAAACCCTAATTCATCCAACCCTCTGTTGTGACTCTCATGGAGAGAGCCTCTTCGGTTAGGTAGCTGCAGCTACCAATGCTTGGAAATATTGGTCCTGTAAGGCTCCTCTATTTGGACTCTTTCTTAGCCTTAGATCCCATGAGCGATAACACGCGAGTACTTCCATCGAAAAGGAGAAGTTCTTACGATAGGTCTCAGTTATCCCATCCGCCCACAATGCAAAAGTTATAGTTTGATGCCATTTTTCTAGTTTGTTCAATAGCTCGCTTTAATTATTCTTATGAGGTTTTTATTTGTTGATTCCTCGCTAGATCATTTCCTTGAGGATAACACTGTAGAATACTTTTAATTTCTAAAGCCTCGCTTTCAAAGAAAATTCAGCGCCGTTGCACAATACTGTAAAATAAGAAGCATTGTCAAATACCGCAGCTGCTAGGAACACCAAACCTTGTAATGATGAATTGACCAATAAACTCAATAATGTTTTTAGATTTGATCGTCTTAAGAGATATTTCTTATACCCACTTCGTAAAAATAGCTTCATAAACAGTTAGCCGATATATATTTGAGTTGCTTTAGAAGAATGAGGAACGATTATCAATCTATTATAAAGTCAAGTCCCCATATGATTTCGTGGTTATTCCATATCGAATGCTTGAAGGGCTACCTTTGACAAATATTTGTCTTCCTCGCTGCCGTAGTTTGACAAATCTTACAATTTTTGATACATAGTTGTGTGCATCTTTGAATAATGTTGGCCAGTAGAGCGTATGTAAAATTTTATGTGTTTTGGTTGTCTCCACCAAAGTGTCAACCCGCCGCCCATCATGAAGTTCCCGGGAGCACATTAGGTATTTCAGCTTTTCTCTAGCATCTAAGTAAGACAGTAGGTCATAATTTTTTTCTAAATAACAGATCATCGACTAATCGATTATTAATTATCTTTTAATCTTATTGCTTGTTTTCTTTGAAATCCAAATTATGAAAGTAGAGCATGATCGTTCTTTAAATAAAAATATTAAATCGTGATACTAATATTTGCAGGGTTGACATTGAGAACCTTTGTAAAAATTTTTCAATACTAATTGTTACCCTCATCCCGTGATGTGTCATTCATTCATGTAATCAACCTCCGCAAAATCCTCGACCTATTACAATTTTAGCGGGTTTTATCTCTAAATCGTATTCTTACATTGTTGTTACCCATCTGCCCTCTCCTGGGGCCTCATGTATAAGTTATCACGCCTGACTCCATGAGAAAGGAAACTATTAATTCTGACATGAGTTTTCAAAAGAAAAAGGCCGAAAAACACTTGACCGCTTTGTATCAATCGCACATACTTGCTTTTCTAAGCCTTGAGAAGTTCAATTCAGTGGCCTTGAAAATTCGAACTAAAAAAAGCACTGGGGTTTCTATTTTTTATCATTTGCTTGAGTGCTACGACCACCGCATATGGATAGCTTTCCGAGGCAAAAGTATATAAAATGAAATCATTAGATAAATTAGGAGATGAAAGAGAAGGAGCAGGCTGAGCAATTGTTTGTTTGATAATTTGAAATGCTTCCTTTTATTCTTCTCCCCATTTAAACAATGTATATTTTCTGGATCATATTTTGTAGGGGGAATAACTATATGTGAAAAATCTTGAATGAATCGTTTGGAAAAAGTATATCTATCCTAAATGATTGCATTGACTTCCGTTGGTGTGGTAGTGTTGGATTTCGCAAATTGTTTTAATCTTGTCCTGATCAATATAAATTCCATTCTTTGAGACAGTAATAAAACCCAGGAATTTTACCTTTCAAGCTGGAAAGAAAAAAATTGACTTTCTTTGGGTTAAGAGAGATCCCAAATCTTCTGAGATATTTCAAACATGCAGTGCTTTAATTCATGCAAGTAGATTGTTTCTCTCTCTTTTGAATATATGGTTATACCATCAACATATAATAACATTGTTTTGTCAATCATCCTCGAATGTGTGAATAATCCATGGCTCTCCTCGAAATGTGGCTCCTGCATTCATTAATCCGCAGGGAAACCTTGCCAGATACGCAGACAAGTTCCCCATTTGGTTCGAAATCTCAAATGATCTTCTCGGATGATCCAAAAATTTGGTTATACCCCGAAAATCCATCTAGAAAAGACATTAATTCGGTAACCCGCTACTAATTTTAAAACTTGTTCCATTGATCGTGCAAAGGAAAATTATCCTCACATGGATAATGCTCTTGTCTACTAATCACTAAATTGCAAAGTATTCTCACCTTTTTCCAACGTAACTACTAGGACATTTGACATGTTCATTCAAGAGGAAAATGATATTTGGTCTTTTCAATAGTTTCGTTTAATCTATTTTTATTTGAGTTTCCAAGTTTGGATGAATTTTCCTGGAAGCTTTTGTTGAATAGGCTTTACATCGTAACATAGGAATAGTACGTTAAATTATCGATGGCCATATGTTTTAAGCATATTGGTAATTCCTTGCACTATCTTTGTATCTCTTCAATAATGAAAATGAATGTGTATATTTCTTTAGATGGAAGGCTAAGCCCTAGATTTATATCTTGATGTAAATCAATAGAGCCTAAGCTAACTAATTCAAACCTTAGAGTGTATAACTCTCAGAAGCTTTAGAGTTGGTGACTTTCTTGAATCTATCTTTTAAATCATATAATTCTTCAAGCTTTACCACGGATTTAGGAAAAAAATTATCAGCTTGTTGCTTTGATTTGCTATCATGTTCATCTTCGTCCACAATGTGATCGCGCGATTTCTAAGTAAGAAAACCTAAAATATCACAATTATCATTAAAAACCCACCAACTAGTAACATTATCTCGGTATGTGATGGTCAAAAATTACTTCAACAGAGAATCGCTCGATGACTAAAATCTTTCTGGTGGAATAAGCTTGGAGGCAACATTAGCTAAAAAGTTCAGATTTGCTCAGCATTATGTGATCTAGGGATAGGAGAGATATTGAATGCTATAAAATGTGATGTGAGGTCTCGAACCAAGTGATTGGTAATGTTTCAAGAGAATTGAGAGACATCGGATAGTATTTCATGCACTTGTCTTACAACAATCTTTGAATCTCCAAACACCCGAATATATTTTATATCAAGACTAATTGCTTTTTCAGTAGACCTTTGAACCAATGCCTCATATTCGGCAATATCAGTAGTGTGCATTTTCGACCAATTATAACCCACGAGCAAGCATGTGTTTTCTCACCTTTGGGCGAATGAGCACACATCTTGCTCTCAGCACCATCATCGGATCTTTGATCCATCAAAATAAAGTTTCCAAAACGAAGATTGAACTATAGTTTTTCTTCTTTTGAAATTGAAAGAATCTAATGGAATCATTTTGAGGAAAAATTTAAATTTCTCTACCAGAGCCACACGTTAATTAACTGGAAAAGGTGAATCCTTGCACATCTCAAATTCCCCAAGAATGAATCTACAAGAGTACTTCAAAATGGTAAGCAGTTAAATGCTACAGATCATTTTCTTCAAGGTCTCAGTAATCGAGTAATTCAGCATGTTTTTCTCACCAGAATCGACCCGTCATTTATTTTGTTTTCCAATATATGGAAGCCACACGTGAGACCACACATTGCAAAATTGCTGAGATTCAACAAGAAGATCCTAGCGAAAAATTAAGCACGAGCACTAGGATGGAGCCTCGAGCTATTTTTAGGTGGATGTCTATTTACAGATGCGTGAGAAAATTCTATTTATAGATGCATGTCTATTTATAGATGTATGTGAAAAATCTATTTATAGATCGCATGTATATTTATAGATGCATGTCGCATCTATTATTATCCCTTAATATTAGTTGGAAAAATAAACCATAATCTATTCTCAATGAGCACTTGGAAATAGTTAACTCGAAGTGGAAAAATCAAGACATAGCACTTCGAGTTAAGAGGTTGGTTGGTGGGACATGCAAAAGCGGAATTTATTTGTAATCGCATCAGATTCAAGTTGTACTCAGCAGTTGGAACCGCCATAGCTATGCAAGTCAGTGAAAGTAGTTTAACCTCAATTAAATGAGTTAAAATCAGCGTGCTAGCTGTAATCAAAGATACACTAGTGAGAGATAAAGTGAATTAATTATTAATTAATCCATAATCAAGTGGTTCCTCACAGGCAAACTCAGCGATTTACCACATAACTCGCATTAGCATGCCTGAATCCGAATGAGACCTCACGGAGTTCTAGGTGAAATGGAAGTAAACTATCATTGTGACAGACATTCAAGCTGTACACATGCAACCACACACACATTGGATGTGCCCAAGGAGGATTGCCCAGCATAAGCTGTGGGCAGTGATGGCACTCATTCAGTGATCAAGCTATCAGCATTGGGATTACGCAGAAGGAGGCGGGTTGACTGGAGATAGAAAATTAGCTAAGGAACTTGCCAATTTTTGTATGACGATTGTGACACAAGGCTCGATGTACCGAGAGCTCTCGGATTAGAGCTAGTATATAATTATTTCGTGATCCATGATATAATACATAATAGAAGATAATGGGGTTTTTAGCTAAGTGTTTTCCTGCAGTAAATTATATGCTTTTATGTGTGATTGATTTTTCTTCATGATATTAAGACTGGCGATTGCAGCCAACTCCGTTGTAAAGATTTGTAGATGCGATTATGTATTTAATAGTAGCATATTATTGCAATAGATCAAGAGAATCCAGTGATATACATGTATTTTTTGTATTAAATTTATACATGGTATCGGTGAGCACAAGAAATTGCGTTAAGAGGAAGCTAGAGCCGATTTTGCTGGTGGAAAGAATTTGAATCTGCGTAAAGACTTTCTTAGTGCTATAGTTCATCGAAACGGATTTCAATGGCTTTGGAGGCTAGAGTATGCACTTCGGTAGCTGTACCGTTGACTGCATTGCTGGAAGGGACAAGATGGAGGCAAGAGCCAAAGATAATGGCTTTGAAGGAATTCACTCGACAATGATGTTCCTAAGCCTCGGCCTCGCCGTATGCCGCTACCTTGATGCATGGAAAAAGAAAGTGGGCAAAGGCGAGGAGAGATCCTATTGGAGGGGAGTACGAGACCACATTGCCTCAAGAATCCATGGGAAATCCACACCATATGCTATGTGGAAGGCATCGCGGATCTATTCCAAAGCGAGCAGCGACCATAGGAAATTGTTGCTCAAAGATAAACTCAGTGAAGTATCAAGATGGAAAAGGAGCAACAACATTCCAAAGTATCTCAAGCAGTTTGTCCAATGTCGGGATGAACTAGGGGAGCGTGCAGAATACATGTTTTTGATGATGATTTTGTGGAGCTTTGATCTCTTGGGACTTCCTAAGAGTTGGTAACAGCTATGAAGACTCGTTAATCGGATGTGAAAAATTCTTCCGCGATTGGGAATGACTGCGGGTCGTATCCGGTGGCAGGAGGAGTTCGGCGAAGAACACTCGGAGAGACTGTGCCTCCTCACTCAAAGCATGATGATGAAGAGGATTTGTGGCTTTGGTCGCCAAGGTGAAGAAGGGGAAGGAAGAAATTCCGATTCAAATCCGACTCGAAAGGCAAGCAGCCGGGATATGTCCAAGGTGAAGTGTTTTCATTGTCACTGAACATGTAGGCATCTTGCATACGCAACTCGTCAGTAAAAGGAAGAAGAAAAGAAAGTTGTTTGGAGCGTGCTCGGTGGAGGCCCTGCCTCACAGTTACCTGAGCTTGTTTTCTCTCAGATGTCATGCAAAGTGCTCATGTGCATTTTGGGTATCGAGTGGTATTTGGATAGTGGCGCTTCTTCACATCATGAGATAAGGAAATTTTCGTGTGACTTGGAGGAGAAAGACCTCTAGGATTCACATAGATATGGGCGATGACAGTATGGCAGCAAAGGCTACCAAGATTGGTACCATTACTCCTTCGTAGGGAGTCCAGTAAACCATTTCAATTGAAAGGATGTTATGCATGTTCCGGTGTCCGGAGAGGTAATTCTGGTCTCTGCCGCTTAATGTTGGAAGACGTGAGGCTATGACGTTGTTTTTAGTGATGGAAAATCTTTCCCGGCAAAGATAAAAACAGTGGGTGAAAGCCAAGAGGATAGGGACTCGAGCTAAGAATCTCACAAGATGGAGGTACATGGTCAGTGCCAGCAATGATGGGCAGTGAAAAAAAGTGGTGAGCTGAGATGAGGTGACATGGCATGCGTGATCAGCTAGTATTCACCATGGAGTCTTGAAATTCATGTAGGAAAAATATCTATTGGACTTCCAATGGGAACACTTACTCAGCTTAGATCGCTGCAAGGGCTGGCACCATGGGGAAGAAGGTAAAGTCCATATTTCATGAGTAGGATGAACCGTGCTTCGGAGGATAAGCATGTGAGAGAGTCTCACACAGTACGTGTGTGGACCGTTCTCGGCTGTCTTTCCAACATCAAAACATAAGTACTATGTTATTTTTTTTCGATGACTTTTTCTCACAAATGTTGGATTTTCTTCATGCACTTAAGCAGAAGGATCAAACATTCTCAAAGCTCGTGAGTTTAAGGCATTGGTGGAGAAAGAGCTCGTGGAAGTAAGTGAAGGATCTTAGGAGCGAGATGGTGGAGAATGCATCTCCAGGAATCTCGACCTCAAGCAGCAAAGAAGGAATTCGAAGAGAACTCAAAGCGCCCATAAACTCGCGCAGAAATGGGGTTAGCGGACGGGAAGAATAGAACGTATCGTGGTTGCAAAGACGAGTGATGTTGCATGATCGTGGCCTACCAATGCATTTGTGGGCGGAAGCATGCAACACTCGCGGAGCAATGTGCAACGTTGTCCTCATAGAGTACTTGGCATGAGTACACTTAAATAATCTTTCACAGGTGTAAGAAACCCGATGTTTCACACTTTAAGATTTTTGGCTCATATGTTTATGTGCATGTGACCAAGGATTCCAGGAAGAAGTCGGAGCCGACTCAATGAAGTTGATTTTTGTGTACACGTAAACACCCCATAATTATTGTGTGTATTTTCCAAACATTTCTGGAATGACTTTGTGCTGCGACGGATATGCAAAATTTGATGAGGGGGAAAGCCATGCGCTTGTCGCTTGAGAGGAAGCCGGACTCGCATGTGGAGTGAGCGACTCTGCTGGCTCCCAAATATGAGTCTCTAGTATGTGGATCAGCCATGAGGAGGTTCATGGAGGGAGGATCCACCACGCAGAGAGCCAACCATCAAAACTGCGGCAAGGCGTACCACAAAGCTTCGATAGGGCCGAGACTTGATGCCAGCATCAATGGGAGCCTTACTTCACAATCGTGCATAACATACGAATCTCCTCGACGTATTTACTCAGATACATGGCTCTCATGAGAAAACGTGATCGTGACTAAACCATAGTCTCCCTTTCGTGAGGAAATGCAAAATCCCACATGGGTAGATGCAATGGTGAAAGGAGTGTGACTCCATTGTCACAAAACAAAGGCTTTGGTAAATTTTTCCAAGGCCCGTTGATAAATCAGAGGATAGGTTTGAGATGGATCTACGAGGTAAAAGCAAGTTGGAGCAATGGGAGTGTGGAGAAAGTTACAAGGGCCGATGTAGGCTCGGCTTTCTCACGTATCAAGGGGATAGATTATGAAGAGACCTTGCACCTCGTCATGCATAGGTATTCTTCTTCACGTACTACATCCTTTCTCTCTCAAAGGTGCATGGGTTGGAGCATTCATCGATGGGATGGGAAAATTGTGTTTCTCAATGGGATCATAGAAGAGGTGTACAGGTAGAGCAATTCTGCAAGGTTTCCGAGATCTTCAACCAAAGGATCTACACGTGTGCCGACTCAAAAGAGCATTGTATGGGCTCAATAATGCACCTCGTACGTGCAAGTACACTTGATGAGAGCGATTTTTCTACTAGACTGGACTTTCACCAAAAGTGAAGAAAGAGCAAACCGATACCAAATCGTGCTAGAGGGTAAGCTTTTAATCATTGTTATTTATGTTGATGATTTGGTCATTGATCGGGTGACGAGCAGCTGATACACTACAAGCAAGGAGGGTCTGGCAAGGGCAATCTCAAAATGAAGTATATGGGTCTCCTTCATTATTTCCTCGGGATTGGAAATATGGCAAACCGAGATGGTGAACTGTGTCGTGGTCTCAAGGCAAGTATGCAAGGGAGATACTAGGTAAGTTTCACATGGAGGGCTACAAACCCATGTGATGCCTCCTCAAGGAAATCGGAGGGAAAGAGGATGTTACTTTCCGGAAAGGTAGTGGATGCGACCGTTCATCAGACACACTAGTGGGTTCACTAATGTATCTAGTGAACACGAGACCGGAAATTTGCATATGCGGTTAACCAACCGATTCAAGCTATGGTTACCTGCTTACCAAGCTCTTTGGAATAAGGGTAGGTCAGTGTCTCTTTAGATACACTGAGGGGGCACCACTCAGCAGTATGGTTTATGGTACAAGACATGGCGGATGAGGTGAAGTTGCATGGCTTCATGGATGCAAGACTAGCCGGAAGTCTAATGGATGAAAGAGCACATCGGTGTGATATTTAGTATGAGGATCTGACGACAGCTTTGGTACAACAGAAAGGTGAGATCCGAGCACTTAGTTCAGACAGAAGGCATCACATGGCAGTCGATTCAAGCCGCATGTGAGGCTATCCTGATGAGAAATATCTTGGTTAGTTTTTTAGTTCTCATTTAGATCCAACAATGATTCATTTTCATAATCAACAGGAAGTTGCATTAAAATCTCGATTAATCCTATGTTTCATGATCGATCTAAGCATATAGATATCCGATACCACTCATCTCAGTAGATTGTGTGGTAGAGACAGCATGCCAGTTTCCGCACATTCTCACGGAAAAATCAGATGCAGCAGATTCCGACAGTTGCGCTCAACAGAGAAAATTTGAATACCATAAAGACAGATCGGGGTGAAGGATAATCCCTTTTCATGTTGGAGAGGAGCGTGTAGATTCAACGAGAAGATACTAGCAGCAAAATTAAGCACCTGCGCTAGGGATGGAGCCTCGCTCATTTTTAGGTGGATGTCTCATTTATATATGCATGAGAAAATTTCCTATTTATAGATGCAAGTCAATTTGATAGATGTATGTGCAAATTCTATTTATAGATTGCATAGATGCATGTCGAATATTATTATCCCTTTAATATTAGCTGGAAAATAAGCTTTAAGTAATAGAGGCCTCAATGAGCACTTGAAATAGTTGGACCGAAGTGGAAAAATAAATTAGCTAAAGGAATTTCGAGTTAAGAGGTCAGTTGGTGGGACATGCAAAGTTGACTTAGTTGTAACCGAAAGTGATTCGAAGTTGTAACAGCAGTTGGAAGTGCAAAGTATGAAAGTCGTAAAGTATTTTAACCCGCCTAAGGGAGTTAAACCTTAGTTGTGCTAGTGGTAATCAAGATACACTAGTGAGAGATCAAGTGAATTAATTATTAATTGACTCACAATCATTAGTCTCATGGTGAATTCAAGATTTACTATGTGATGAATTGTGGCTGCATGTCAGATCCAAAGGAAAACCCATCGAGTTCTAGGTGAAAGGGAAGTGAAACTACCGTTGTGACATTATCCGGCATGGTACACATGCAACCTAGCTACATACCACATTGGATGTCTCATGAGGATTGCAACAGGCTAAGGCGGGTAGGATGGCACTCATTCAAAGGATTGTTATTAGCTTCGGATTATGGTGAAAGGGAGGCAAGTTGTTCTGAGATGTGAAATTGGCTAAGGAACTCCTACAATTTTTGTGTGACATGGTGAGGAGATAGTGTTAGGCTCATGTATTGAGAGCTCTTGGATTAGAGTTGTGTATGTAATTGTTTCATGATCCATGATATAATACATAATATAAGATAGTGGGTTTTTTATCTATAATCTTTCGGTAAATTATGTGTGTTATGTGTGATTGATCTTTCTTCACGATATTGTGACCTCCATGAACGTGTTTCAAATTCCAAAAAGATTTGTAGAAGCGATTATGTATTTAATAATAGAATATTATTCTTTAGATCAGTGAGAATCCATGATATACATGTGCTTTGCATTAAATTTATGCAAAATTATCCATGTAATTTTTCGTGTACTACATTCTCACCTAAGAACTAAACCGTAAAATTTATGGACTCCCAACTCGCATATCGATAATCCGAGCATCTTTTGCAGAATGGACAATCTAATACTTACCGAGTTTATTTCTCCTAAGATCCTGAACCTTTGTTATATCCATACTGAACTATACTAATCATGATGACTTTTTGTGTGTGATATTTAATTTTTTCGCAAATTGAATATGTAGTGCATTATATTGGATGAAGCCCTGTAATCCACCAAACAAGCTATGAACATTTATATTGTAGATTTCAAAAGTTAAAATAAAAAGGAGGAGTATGAGAAATTATATTCTAATACTACACCTACAATAGAATTCAAGCATTAACTTTTTCTTGAATTTTCACCGAGGTTTCCTATTTCATTAGTGGCTTTAGCTGCACTGTTTCTGGAGGAAGAAGAGATGTTGTAATCGAGCATTCTAGCTCTTCTCAATAAAATATATTGTTGTTGCTTTAATTTGCTAACTCGTAAAGTATTATGCAAAATTAGCTTTAATCTTTCTTCATATCCTCAATTATATTATATTCAATAGTATCGTATACTACTTAAGTGGTTTTAGATTGAGTAGATCGCCATAGATCGGATCGTCGACCGGTGATGACCTCGCCGAGATTATTTGACTAGAGATTTTTTATCGACAAGTTTTTCTTTTTAGCAGAGAAGTTGGGGATTTTCATTTTTGTGTTGATTGAGTTGATTCTACAAAATTTCTACTTTCTGTAAAGCTAACAAGCATGGCTTCAAAGCCTTTTGTCTCTTCATCGCAGGAAGGTAAAACAAAATCCCATAATCCATGTAATTCAAGAATTTTCCTCATCTTGGGATTCATCGAAAGAAGCTTTTGGTTTCTTCTTCTTCTTCTTCCTCTTGGTCTGCATTCTACATTATAACAGTAACATCGGAGGCCAAGAGACACATACGATTGATTTTTTCTAAAAGAACCTAAAATGGTTTCCTCGTAAGAGGTTTCCGACAACTCCGTATTTCAACCATATTGTTGGACATAGTTTTGAGAATTTCTTTGTAATCCCTGCAAGATCAAAAGGATCTTTAGGAGTTTTCTTTCTTTGGCTCGTCTTTGAATGTTACCTTTTTAGATATTTTATCTTTCAAGCTCGTCTTTTCTAAAGCAACAATTCTCCTTTCGACAGATAAGGCTTATTTCATGTTTTCTACAAAGGGTGACTTTTATTAGCTCTATAACAAAAATTGCTATATTAGAAGGAGAGCACATATGAAAACACATTCTTATTTGTACATCCAATCTAGGCTTTAAAGGCAGCTTGGAATTTTATTCCATAACTTATTAAATCTCGAGTTGAAGTCTTTTGATCTTTCTCACATGTGAATAGCTTTTAAATTAGAAGATATCATTGATTTGAATGAATGAAATTAGTCCTATCATCACCAAATTTTGGCAAGAACAGTTCTTGGTAAAGGACCCCACCTCCTATTGAGCCTCAAGGGAGGGAAAATACTGTAGATCCCGCAGATCCCTCTGATAAAGTGGTATATGGAAACAATCTAACTACAACATCTTCATGTCTCAACGCCGTTGAGATTCAGAAGCTAACATAAAAATTATTTTGATATGTTCTTCTGAAGCACGCATCATCGGGATTATTACTTTTGGCAACGTATACATTTTTCCGGATGATCCTGGAGAGGATGTAAATTTACTCATTTGAACAACACCTGGATTTCGACCCATGGTAAGCTGGCCACTACTGGAATTTCGTTGTTTTTGAATATGAGATAAGTAGGATCTAGGAGCTGCATGTGGATGGAGAAGAACTCTCCATTATCGATTCAGTACTACTGATGTACATGAGCACTTTAATGGTTTGAGGAAGAAATGGGCTCGAGGAGCATAAATGGGTTTATTAAAAGGAGAAGGTAGAAGTAAATGGAGATGAAGATGATGTGATAAGCGACTCGAGCAATTATTGTCAGGATGTTGATGTAGTAGCTTTTTTACAATGTGAATAAATAGGAAATTTGGAAATGGGTTATCCCAAGTTTTTCACTTCAGATCGAGTTTGATACACCAAGCATTTCACGAAAGCATGGATGTAGCACTTTCTTCAAAATTTTCAAGATTAGTTGTGCTTATCATGAGACATAAAGTGATTTGTTCCTAACTTCTCAATCAAATACCGAACTCTCTATGAGTATTCAGTGAATATGGATCGAAGAAGGTCTATGAGGTAAGCAGTGATAGAGAAAGAGATGGCTCGTAGAACTTTCAACTTATGGACCCGGAGATAATGAACAAGATCTAGAAGCTGTAGGAGCTTGGAGGGGGATTTGAATCTACGTTGGCTTTTTTGCTGAGCTTTTAGCTTTATATGCCATATATAGTCGAGGTCTCTCCTTTCTAGCCAAAAATGTTGAAGGCCGGAAAGTGACTTCTCAACATTAGGGAGACTCGATACTGGAGCTTAAACAACCTTTCCATCAAAATGGTGGGTCTATATGGAGATAAAGGGACCATTTTCCCCGTATAAAGAGAGTTTATGTAACATAAAGAAAATGAAATCAACACTAATGAGGTGATTTATTCTAATGATAACGTAAATTAAAACTCAATCTCAACTACTTCAAAGTGATTGTATTCATTTATATGATTAAGGCATAGAATTTCACAAGCATGAAATAACATAGATCATTGCATACTTAATGAATATAAGAAAGTAATTTAAGAAACTAAATAAATTTAATTTGATTTAGTTTGATGAAGAATGATGACTCAGCATAAAAGATCTCTAAGTCTCACATCTAACAACATATCGTTAAATATATTTAGGTCAATAGGTGCATAAGAACATATATCACTTCACGCTTTAATCGAATGAAACTACACACATAAATGAGCTTTGCACAAATTTTCTCGGAATACATACACACTCAATACATAGATAATAGTACTCGTGGCATCATAGCTTAAGATTCGAAAAATAACTTCAAGGTTCGTACTTTCACACGAGATAACTTTCGCCTTCAAACAAGATTGTAAGTTCCAAAAGCGCCTTTCCTTGCAAATTTTGGACCACTTTATAAATGCAAGAAATGGGCTTAAATACTAATTAATATTTACAAAAATAGAATACTTTGTAAAAAGAAGTCTCTAATATTACTCTAAACTATAAAACTATAAACTAGGAAATAAATGTGTGCAATTTGTAACGCGCTTCAGTGATCAAGTTTCTGATTCACTCTCTAGTTGGTCTTTCGCTGCATGCTTTGATCATATGTTTTCAGTTGGGGGGATGAATTGGCCGCGATTCCCTATCCTCGTCCGTGCACACGCGATCACTGAAGTGTCTCAAGAAGTTGAGTTGTTGCACTAGATAGGCACCTCCAACATTATCAATCGCTATGAGTGCTTAATCAACAGCAGTCACCAAGTGAAATATCCATATTTAACCTTGTCGTATTTTCTATTTGGATGACATCTTTGCCATGATTTGCCGTAGGAAACCCATAGACCGGCATGGTGTCTCTTTCGATGCTTCATGAATCAAAGTTGAAGCTTGTAGAAGATAATATTTTATATGCATCAGTAGATGCGCGGAAGATAAATTCTTAGCTTTCGATAATAGCCAATTTAGCTTCTTCATTTTAATATCCTGCTGGAATATTATATCTTTAATCGATTCTTCAAGATCGAGGAGATTCCACTACTACCCTCATTGACATTAGGTTTCTGCCAATCTCATGTATTTTGACACCTTTATCATCGCTTGATAATAAGTTCTCGCATTAAAAATCTAAGTAACTAATTGATCAATGGTCTTAACTTTGTTTTGAATTTGATTGCACTCTGATAGAAAACGCATTTCTTTGATGTGTTGCGACAATACTTCCAACTATGTTGCTTCTTTACTTTACTTTTGAATTTGCCTTTTTCCGAGATTTTCTCGTCACTCCGCAGCAATCGATGAATTATTTTATTCTTTTATTTAATCTCATTTTCTCAGTTTGAGTTTGCGACCTTCAAACCTAAGCATGGTTGCAGATTATCGCGTTTGAGATCGTCCAGCTCCCGCCTCGATCCTTTTATTTTCATCAAAGAAAACCTCAAGCTCCATTTGAGCAATTTTCCGATCCTTTTCTTATACTCAATCCTTTTCAAATTTTCGTTGCCTTATTTCAATCGGTGCATTTGCATAGCACACCCGCAAATCGAGATAATCTAGTAAGCTCTTTCCGGGAGATTGATTGTAGTTCCTTTCCGAGGACTCAGCATTAGTGAGGAATCTAGTAGGAATTTCTCCGGAGATTCTTCCATCTTTCACTTCTTCTTTGACTCGGCCATGACATTTTTTGTGTCTTGGACTCATAAAACACGGCCCAATGGAGTGTATCTTTTCAATTTTGAGGACTATTTCAAAGAGTCGTAGTGCTCTTCTGCCGATTCCCATATCTCGGGTTGTTGTATCTGGTTTCTCCTCTAGTATCATTATGTCCTTTGGATTTGGCTTTGCTCAAGAATAATTTTGGAAACATCTACGTGACTCAAGGTTTTATTTCTTTTCTCATGCTTGGAGGTGATTTGAGATCAGCGTGACTGATGTTGCAGGTACTCTCGTCTAGCTCCGCATGATTTGATGGACTTGTAGTACCCATAATGAGCATGGTTTCCATCCACGACATTCGAATGGTAGGTGTATCAGCCTTTGACAATGCTTTCTTGAATTCTTTCCCAAATCTGGATGAATTTATCCTCCTCGATAGCCATTAGCGTATTTCGCGGGCTTTCGAACCGATACCCATACTTTAGAGAAGTCACTCGCAACTATAACTGCTCGCTCCGCTCGTCCGATCTATGAAACAAATAATCTAGAAAATGGGAATTTCTCTCTTCGATACACTTTGAATCTTAACAAATATTCTCGTCGAACCTTTCAAAACTCGCTCTTTTGGCCGAACTCGTTGAAAATTTGTGAATTGATTCTCTACCTAAATATGTCGAAAGCTCGCTTGGAAACAAGCCAGAGCTTTAACCGAATTCATTATCTCTTTAGCACACGTACTTGGAATAATAATTATGATAGGTAGTAACACCGGAAAATTGGAAAGGTTTTAAATCGACCACTACAAGACAGGGCATGTTTGAAATTTTCTAGGGCATACGAACCACGGTGGAAAAAGGAAAAGTTGGCCGCACCGGTCTATTTTGCGTATCTATGCAGGTTTTGTCAAACGCATTACCAATCGTCTGATAAGCACTTTCTTTAGCCCCAACAATTTGTTCTAAGTATATAAAAATGTAGGACATGAGGATAGGCATAACTCTCCAAAAATAAGGATGTATGTAAAATTCTCTTCACGCAAAACCACCCACTCTGCGTACTCTAAGACTCTTATTGCCATCATGTGGGTGACTCTGTGGGATTTTTCTTTTCGATGACTCTTTGGAAAACTCGGAAACATTACGTCATCGCATATTCCGAACATATGAGAGTGATATTTTGACTCCCACGTGAAAATTTAATTGTACGTAGATGGGGGTTTCAACTTCTCTCGGTCCATTTCCATCCTAATGACGAAAATTCAAAGGAAAAACAAAATGCGCCTAAGATATAGGAACTCATATAAAAAGGAGAGACTACATTGCGGCATTTTCATTTTCTCTATAGGTTGTGATAAATCTTATCAAAACATCAAAAATAATAGTGTAGCCCAATCTAGAACATGGCCGGCCGAGGCTACTCTATCAAGGGTGTCCAATTCTCTTTAAACCTGGTCAAGTAGCTAAGCATCCAAAGAGATTCGCACATCATCATAGCCATGGTCCGAGAGAATGGCTGTTTTTAAGAGAGATGATCGAATAAACACCCTTTATCGTCACGCTTATGCCAGCTTTAGGACTGGCTTCTCAATTTTTTAATTACAAATGCGAGGATGGTCATTTCTGTGCATGAACTCCCGAACAAATTTCGCGCCATATCTCTTCTCCGTGTTCATCGATAAACTAGGGGTCCTTTAGGTGTTTTTCCTTTATTTTTTAAAAAGAAAATTTAAAACTTAATCTCAATAAATTCTATTCTTAAGTTTTATTTATAAAAATAAATATTAACCTAAAAATTTTAGAAGGGTTCCCATTATCCCTTTCTTAATCTATTTTGGCCTTGATAATGGGGAGTTGTTGCAATAGGTACAACACTACCTAAGGTTTCAAATATGAAATTTAGGTGAAATACGAAGTTGGAAGTAGAACGGCTTTGATTTTGTGTTGCATTTGTTCGAATTGAAAGATTCGCGATGTCAGGGATGCAAATGACTTACTATTAATATCGTGCTTTTATAAAATTATGCATATTTCGCTTTTGGACTAAATGAAACAAACTTCAGGCATTTCCGACCACAATTAGAATCATTAGTCAGTGGTAATTTTTTTCCATAATCGAGCATATCCATATTAATATGTGTATTCGAAAACATGTTTGTGTGTTGCAAATAAGGCTGAAAATGATGAGCAAGGATAGTGAAATGCAAGCGAGTGAATGCCCATATATTTACAAGAGACATTACAAGTGAGCAAAATGCCTGCATATGTGCACAAGGAAACAAAATGAGTGGATGCCCATATGTTTATGAGAACCATTACAATCGAGAGAGGGCCCATATAGTTATGAGAAAGCATTACAAAAGTAGCAGTGACTAATGAATGTGAGTGGCTAGAAAAAATAAATAAACATAGAAGTGCAGACAAGAGGTTCTAACAAGGTGCGTAAGGGAAAGTGAGGATTAAATGAGAGTGAATGTGAAAGAAGTTAGCAATAATGAAAGGGAGGCGGTAGTAGGGAAATTGTTTACAATTTTCCAAGGATGGGCATCAATGAAGTGGGGGCGTCGAGAAAAAAAGGTGTTAAAGGGAAATGGTGTGTAAAGACAAGAGCATGGGGAAGCAGCGCAGGTAGAGGGAGGCATGTTTATAGTCGACGTGAAACTTTTTATGGAAGGGGAAGTATTTTTTGTGCCTCTTGTGAGAGAAGTAGTGATCGCGAGGCATAAGGGAGTTCTTCAAAGTGCATGAGGGTTGGGAGGCGATCAACACCGTTGAAAGTGTTTGTCTTTCAAAGACAGGTAGAAGAGGAATTATCATTCTTTCGATCCTATTGAATTTGTCTCCGATAGTTTCTGGCTTCCCTTTGGAGAGGAGGAAAAGGTCCTTTTTCCTCGATATGCCCAAGAGTTCATTTTTGGAATCATCGAAAGAAAACAAAATTCTCCAAGGCAGCTGCGCTGTGGCCGTGCAATTCAATCCAGCAAAGCACATAGCTGGTAAGCCACATCTCAAGGAAGGAGCTTCCTTCACATTTTGAACAATGTCACCTTTTTTCAAAGCTTTGTCAGCAATCATTTTTTCATTCATTGCATCCCTTCTATCTCGGCAGGGGACATGCAAGGAACCAGTAAGTCATCCATGTTAATTTTTATAAGTAGTAGCACGAAGGGAAATACACAAACCTTTTTGTATACCTGGGCACAAGCAACAATGTCGCCAATTGTAGCCTCATGGACACGCCCGTGTATTTCCTGTGGAAGTGATGGCGTAGGGAAGAGTTGAAGCATGCATTGAAACCATTTGTTTCGACTTTGGTGTGTTCCAACAATCTATAGATTTATAACAAGGAATGTGGTTGGGAGAGTTCCAATAGTCCGAATCATCGAACTCAACACCCGGCCACTCTTTTGATGTAGTTGCAGGTGGAGACTCAGGAAAGTGTGTGTTCTTTCAAAGATGGAAATGTTCACCCTGCAGGTGACATCGATGTTGTTACCACATGTCATGAAGCAAGATATTTCTATTTTCTTTGAGTTTCGTAGCCGACCACGTCTTCGCATCGACTGCTGAGGTAGGAGAGGTGCAGCTAACAAAACCGACTCGCACTCAAAAATCTGAGTTGAGAGTCTGTGCTGCTGAGTGCAGAACTTATTGGCACAAAACATGAAGGAATGAAGGTATCGTTTGATCTTCATCTAAGGAGATGAGGTTTACACAATCGAGATGCAAAGTGAAGGAGGATTTCGAATGGGTGGTTAAGATGGCTTTGTAGGCAGAGTTCGAGACTTTTATGCGTGCTTATTTGAAATTTTGTAGACTTTCCCCAAGTCGAATGTGAGGGCATGAAGCGAGCATGCCAAGTCATCGAAGGAAGACACATGTGGACTTTGTTCATCGGGCCAGCGCCTCAACAAGGTCAAACTCGATCGATTTCCCGAAAGACCAGCATGCATGGTGTGTATTCCACGAAGGGGTGTTTTACGAGCACGTTTGCCTCTATATGGACCAATATTTACGGGATGGGGTGAGTGCCTTAAAGTGTAGAGGTTTTGAAAATGTAGTGATAGCATTTGTGAAGTTTGGAGCTCGTTCTGAAGCGTGGGACGTTGATGGAAAGGAAGAGTGCGTAGATAAGCATGAGGTTGCATGGAGTACTCGTTCGAAGGAGAGAATAATAAGGGTTGGCTCACAAATCGCAGCAGTTACACAAGTGGAGTATTTCAAGTTTGAGGACACAAAGCGACCTACAAGAAAGACCATTTCAGGAGCGAATAAAGTGGAAATAAAACACTAGTAAATAAAAGTAGGTCAAAAGGGACATAAAAGGAGAGAAAATAATAGGGAGATGACATGCAACATACAAAGTGTGGTGATGAAGATGTGCAGGAAACATTTTTAGTAGGAGCACAATGGAGCCTATTTAAAAGTCCTCTCATTTTGCAAGGGCATTGTGTGAAGTAATGGGAAGCAACACTCGGCAGTGGGAGCCAGGAGCACCATCGTAAAGAGAAACCTAGTAGCGAGGGGTCGTAGCCATAGCAGGCAGATTTCTGTTCGATGACAATTTACCCGGAGGACTCAGCCTGGGTATCTTAGTGAGAATAAATCTAACAAACAACAACGAAAGTGACAGTTATTCACAGGTTGTCTCCATGGAGATACAAATTTTTTGTTCAAAGAAAGTTAAAGCAAAAGGTGAAGGTCAATTGCAAGTGCAGTGGAAACAAACAAAAATTTGTGTAGTAAAATGAAGGAAAAGGTTAAAGAGTATATATTAAAAGACATGTAAAGAAGCAATGGGTATCAACTCAAGGGAAAAGTGTGGAATATATAAAAAGCATGAGAGATGCAACTGACAAGATCGAGTGAGATACCACAAATGAAGATATTTCTAGACTACTCTCCTTATTATTTGTGTAATTTGTATGTGCCAGAAAGTTAAATGTCTCATGTGGGAAGAAAAACAAACTTAAGAAGAAAAACAACGTTCGTCATGGAATGATGAGAAGCAAAGTGAAGGAATTTTTTGGATGGGAATTGCAGGAGCTGAAGCTGATTTGAATGATGATTACATACAAACATCGAGCTCTTATTCCAAACAAAAGGCGGGTAGTAGCAAGGTAAAGTACGAAGCATAGTTTCACTATGTTATTATTTGCTTGTGAAGTAAAGTGTTTTCGTATTTATGATCAATTACAACTTTCCACCCTATTCAAAATAGCCCTTGAAACTTTTCTCATAAAAGAGAATGTAGCATTCTCCACACCACAAAACAAAACAAAAAAATCGTGAAGGAAAATATAGGTTATAATTAAGGGAATGAAACTTTGTTTTTCAGACATAATGTACCATTAGATAGATGTAACAACCATAAAGCATGCAACATCGCAATAGATAAACAACAATAAAATGAAACACTTCCACAATAGGGAAAAACCCATTTAATATGTGAGGATAATATGTCTACATAGGAGAAGGACATAATTCAAGTAAGAAAGATGGAACTGTTTTACACTGATGAAAGGATCTCGTGAAGCTATACCTAAGCCAGAAAGTTTCAGCTACATCCGTATCTACATGGTGGTACGTTAAAATAGGATACTCACTTTTCCACTTTTCCTCTATGGTTGATGAATATGATTTAGAACATATTTTTTTGCATGTTTCATATTAAGACGATTTTGGACATGTACTTTGATTTAGTATTTCCATTAAGATATTTGAGTACATTAGGATGTAAGAAAACAATTGTGTCAAGCTTCTAGTTGACAAATGAAGTGAATATTGATGAACGTTGGATAGCGAAATGGATTATAGGGAAGAGTGATTAAGTCGGAGTAGGTTGTTTAGGAGGACAACTAAAATATTGAAAAAGATGGAACAAGTCGGAGATCGTTTAAAGAAATATGCGACAGCACTTGCAATTACATTCGATATTGAAAAAAATATCTAAGGGCGATGCAAGGATAGCTATTGAAATAAAACTAAAATGACCTAGTAAAATTTTACAGCCTCATTTATAGCCTGTTTCTTTAAACTAATCGAAAACACATGTGGACAATGTAGAACTCGCCACCTATAAGTTTTGCTAATATCTTGCTTTCTTATAAATGTTGTTTAGGTTTTAAATTCCTTGATTTTAATCGTGTGTGTTCCTGCCTCAAAGAACAAAATGCTGAGAGAAATCTGAAATGTATCTGCGAAAGGTATCTTTAAAGTACTCTCTACAGGTAGACATGCATCATTTAACTACGTAGGGCTTTCGATGCAAATGCAAAGTTGCATGGAAAAATATGTAATACAAAAATGTATGTCGAACAATTTCAAAGTGGAATTGTTAGCATACAAGTCTTTTTCTGCGTGCTTGCATTGTTAAACTACTTTCCTAACAGATAAAAATTCTGTAGATACATACTCAACATGTAAAACACAATCTTAATCAAAGATCAAGAACTTCAGATTTCTACCTCTCAACTCGAATAACACAATATATTTCTGCTAGGTGTGAGATGCACTCAAAAACTTCCGCCGCGACAACATTGGGGGATAACCACTCGTCGACCTTTAAGATGCCTTTTCCAGTTTGGAAGAGTGGCTCGACCGGATATGATGGGGACCCGGGCCTCCGATAAAGAATAGAAATGGGTGAATGAGTGATAATAAGTGGTATTGGATGGAGTATTTGAATCTATAAACGACAAATATAAA
This sequence comes from Pinus albicaulis, assembly GCA_034641835.2. Classification (NCBI taxonomy): domain Eukaryota; kingdom Viridiplantae; phylum Streptophyta; class Pinopsida; order Pinales; family Pinaceae; genus Pinus; species Pinus albicaulis. The sequence goes on from CM076570.1 coordinate 162,448,877, forward strand.
TGACTATTATATCCCGTGGAAGTTTCTATTCTTAAGTAACGTTTGATGATCTGAGGTTTGTAAATAGGCATATGTGATGACTACTCATTTTAATAAACAAAGATATTCATTTAAATAATCAATTACTTCCATTCAATTAGTCGAATGAAGTAATCGATAAAATATTATTACACTGATCTCAATTTATATCATTGACATATATATGATTGAAAGAAAAGCATACCATAAACATCCAATAATGGAAGGAACACAGAAGACCTAAAAACACATACATATATCCAATAATATGCAAAAAGTAACCAAACAAACAATTTGTAAAAAAGAATGGATCTCGCATTACGATAATAGTACCATATGAGCCGCAAGTCATTCCCCAATATCAATCGCTATTTGAGTATTCTTCAATTTCTAACGCATACTTTCTACACAAAGACAAGTAGTGCACATTTGCATAAAAGCTTTCTTAATCTAAAATTTAGGAATAAATTCGCTTCCAGTTTTATAAAAGAATACGCTAAGCAAGAAGAGGCAACTTCAGCATTTGAAACAGATAGACCACGACCTCTTTCTAAATGCATGAAAGGGTCTATGCAAATACTAATTCTTATCTAAATATCTATGAAACTGAAAAATCCTACTTTAATTGGGTATCAGCACTATCTTGAATATCTCCTTCATGGCAACTGGGCAACACTGGCGATGAATCATCACTTATAGGGCCGGTTTCATCTCTACTCCCGAGCCGCAAATTGCAAGCTAACGGGCTCCGCTTCTCGTGGTCGCCTAAGGCGAGAATTGGAGTTGGGCATCATAGGTGGCGTCCCGCATTTCAGTGAATGATGCATCCGATCGTGCGATCTCGAGAGGCATTTCGAGGGCGGCTTTCTCGTCGTGCAGGTTTGACTAAGAACATCCAATAGGTGTCCCATGTCAAACTCCACCTCGCAATTGACCGCGCTTTTCTCCACGCCCGAGTAACATGACCGGCCTAATGTTTTAGGCTCGATGTCAATTTTCATCCGGAGTGGCTATTTGGGAAATCATGTTAGATAAGTAAAGAGTAGTGTCATTAATCAATTCAACCAAATTATTTCGTGGGTTAATTTCGCATCCGGAAACCGCCTCTCTCGCTTTGTTTGACTCGAGATTGCCATTCCATAACATACATCTCTTTATGTGATTCTAGGATCTTCGCAATTTAGCCGACCGTCCTTCCTCGCACTTTTGCCACTCAAGATAATTGGTCACTATTTCATCGTACCGCTCGAAGTCCTGCATACTCTTTTGATGTTTGGGCTTCCTTTGAACCTTCGTGATTGTTGGATAATTGGACTCGACCGCCGCCATTCTTGGAGCAATTCCTCGGGTCAATTTGAGTATCTTGATTTATTTTTGGATGATGCTCTGCTCCTCGTTCTTTTGTCTCGGGTTTTCTCCTTGCACTTTCTCCTCTCCATTTGCCGTCGGGCCTGTCGCTAACGATCTAGGGGCAGCAGTTTGCAACCTCCGGCGGCTCTGCAGTCCTGGCCGAATTCAACTAACCCTTCATCTTGATATTTCATCCTCGCCAACGATCTTAACTTGGGACATTGGACTCTCACTGGTAGGAGAATGTGTCATCAAACATATCCTCTTTATGATCAAACTTCGCTAATTTGGCCTCGTCGTCGCGTTAATGGTAGCAACCTTTGCTCTAGATCAAAATGCCTATTAGGGAGAGTTTCCAGAGTTGTAGGATTTCATCTATAGCTTCTTTCTCTCGTACGTTTCTGACATCATTCAAAGGGTAGTACACTGCTACATCTAAGAGTAGGAAAAGAGGGCCGACCTGCTTCTTATTTCTCTTTAGGAGTTTGTGTAACGCCTTCTTTGCACTCCATAGGCTACTCTGCCAAAGCGTGAAGCCATCGTGCAAAGTGTATAGAGGAAGAACATGAGGCTTGGCTTCGAGCTACCAAAATTCCTTAGTATAGCAATTTTTCCTCAAAGAAACCATCTCCCCAAGCTGCCAACTCAATCCGCTTGTGTAGGAAATCTCGGGAGAAGGTTTATCAAAAATAGAGTAATGAATGGGTACATGATAAGCCATTGCGCATTTGGTACAAATGGTGCCTATGGGAGGTTTTCCACAATTTGCATAGTATATGTGAATGGGCATGGGCTCTTTGGAGTCCACCTCCACCTGAGCATGGGAAATTCTCGAAATCAAACACAGTGCGTGTCCAGGATATAAGCACCGGAGCAAAATGGGGAAATAAACCTTTCGGTAAATGCGAGTCTGCCTCGGAAATCTAAGAACCGCGTGGCTAATTTGTCGTACATTATAGTTCCTCAATCCACACTTTCTACTAATGCACTGTCCTCCATTAAAGGAACCATTTCTATAGTGAAATTAGAGGAGTCATGTAAAACATAATCTACACATCATCATTCCAAAGAGAAGCAAGCAAGGAGAACACAGAGAATCAACAGCATACATACGCTAAGACTTATGCTTGTGTTTTGCCTGGCCCCGCCTCCACTCTTCGAATGGGTTCGGATTCCGCTCGGCTTTCACTCTCGAATTTCTCCGTGAACATGCTTTGTTGTGTACTTCTTCTCAGAGCTCAGCAAATGATACATCCGCTCTTCAAATCATTAGCTTGGAATGAACCGAAGACTCTCCCATCTCTCGGCGCAAGGTTCCGTTCCGTGGATTGGGAGTCTCCTCAATTGCCCACCTTTACTACGTCCGTGTATGGGAGAATTTGTTCCTTTAGCCGCTATCCGATGAAGGAAAGAGCTTCGCCCAAGTCCTTTAAAGTATACCTTCTGTATTTCTCAGTGGCATCGACACAAGTGCTTTTCACCGTCGTCGCTTCAGACTTTCGCTATCAAATTATGAGGTACTTAAGCAAGCAGTTTTAAGCCAAGACCGTAATTACGGTAGTAACGGATATCAATCCTTTTCTTTGTGTCCGATCGTTGATGGCTTGTTCTATAACCTAAGCAGGCTAGAAGCGTTTGCGCGTTTTTCGACTCTTCCCCATTTTGCTTTCAGCATCTATCGACTAGAATTCGTCGACAAAGTGAGAAAAATGAGCGTGCACGCATAGAATTGATAGTAAAAAACCAAACACGGGGAAATATATTGCGGGTAAAGAATTATAACTTAATGTTTCCGTGGACTCAATCAAAGAGATTTTAAACTTAATATTTCATTAAATGGCCGCAAAACCCATCAATCATTTAAATATCCATCACGCCGCTTTATTGGTGAAATAATTTGTTTAGGCGTTGCCTTGGCCGCTTTTCAAGGTTGAGCCGCCAGTGAATCTTCATTATAAAGATAAGGCTTTAAATACGAATTAATCGTAATATCCCCGTTTTTAGCAGCCTCGAAGTTCGTGTTTTAACGACGCATCGCATCAGCCGGGATCGAAACTGCGTCTTTTCTTATATTAGCATCTCTTAGAATTCCTCAATCGCCGAGAGCGCATCGCATCGCATCGGGAGCATCGACCGGGCTCTTTGTTAAAGCATGCATGTATTGCCGACGTCGCCGATTGCGTTGTTATCGCATCGGTGCCAACCCAATGTTTCCATAAGTTCTGCTTTCTTCCGGTCATCGGCGACATGCCATCTTTGGCGATCGCTGGTTCATCGCAATGGTATAAAAGATTTAATTGCTTTATATCCCAAGGTCATTATTGGTTTGTAATGTGGAAAAAGGTTTCTTATAATGTTCTTTATTTCATGTTCCTGGATTCCTTTTCCAAGAATACAAAATTGATACCAATTTATAGTAAAGAGGGTACCTGGCTGGCATAGTACTGGTGTGGTGAATGAAAAATTATATGAGAATGGGGGGTGTTGTAGAGGACAACAATTCGTGCGATTCACGAAGAAACAAGCAGATCTCAAAAGTACGAGATCACTTTAAACTTTTTCAAAATAGTAGCTTTCAATCAAAAAGGAAAATCTCTAATATAACTAAGTATATATGCATTCCAAATAATATGAAACTATTTTCTCGCTAATTTCCTCTCTTTCGCTTTAAAATTAGATACATTCTAAGTTTTAAATTAGGCCTTATTGGTTTATAATGATAAAACAGAAAACCTTTCTAAAGCAAATTTCTTTGGTTAACTCATCCGTCATAGGCAGAGCTCTCATTGCCAAAGAAATCGCTTATAGTCTCGACAGTGGATACCTTTTAACCATGTTATCGTCCATTATCCCATCCATTTGAGAGTATGATTACGCCATCAGACGAAATTCAAAAGATACACTTTCATATTTTGTTTTTTCCTTTTGCTTTCTTCAGTTATTTCTCAAGATAAAAAGCCATTGTCCTCAAGCTGCTGGCCACCGTTTGACAATGCCATTCACCGGTAGTAATCTAACCGTCAACAAGTCGATCCGTGATGAGACTTTGTCTTATAATTCTAAGCCACTACTCCCGCTTTTGCATGCGAGATTGGTAATGCTCGTGCTAAATCCATTTCCTATGATCATGGTATAAGCAAGTGCTCTGTAATAAGACCTCTTATCTTTTATATCACTTTAGAATTACACTTCCGAAAGTAATCATAAACTTCTGGTGAATGGGATGGACACTTTTCTCCTTAAGAGTAAATGGATGACAGGTAAGAGTTGAAGATGCCGAAATTGGATTAGCTCTTCGCTTTTAGATATCGATAACCTTTTTGTACTGACCAATTTAAAAAACATAAAAATGATTTTCAGTCACTTCTAAACTTTGAGAAGAGTTGACAAAAATAGAAGGGGTGGCTTCCGTAATGCAATTATACCGCAGTTTCCTTTGTGAAATTGTTCCTCTTGGTTCTCAAGACTTCTATTTATTTAAAAGTAAATATCAAACAATTTTTTTCTTTTCGAGCAACTTTTTAAATAGACAAAAAGAAAGGTCAAATAGAAGATACCTTTACAACTTTATTTCCTAATGATCCTAAAAAAATAAATCCTAGTTGGGAACCAAAGGAGAAGGAAATACCTTCTCAATCGAAGAATTTCTTTAAGATGAGGCCACAGTCAGAAGAGAATCCTTCTTTCCTCCGTTAGATCTTGTAACATGAATGTCGAATGGCCTACCTTTCTTACTCGATCTCGAAACGGTCCAAGCCACATCTTTTGGAAACTTGGTATGTTTAGCACTTTATCCTCATGGGCTTTATCCCATTTTCAGAATCCATTAGATCACCAACCTCGCAAACTCCGTTTTTAGAACTAGATGAAGTCAATCAAATGATTTTGATGATCCGCACGAAAGGTTTTGCATGAGTAATTTTAGCCTTTTCTCTTTCTTCTTCTAATTTTAAAATTTGATCATGTCTAAGTCGAATAGAAGAAGAGGGGCTTTCTTCAATAAACTCAGGATTGCTAAGGCTAGGAGAAGGAAGTGCTAGGATTGGTCGTAGAATTTCTTCTTTTCCATATACAAGATTGAATGGAGAAGTACTCTTATGGGAGGCTTCATGCAGGTTATTCTATCTTCACGTATACAAGAAGTAATATTAAAGATTTATGCCAATTTTTATGATTCTCGTCTCAATAGCTCGCTTAATAATTTTAAGGAGATTTTTATTGGTAGATTCACAATAGACCACACTCGGGGATAATAATTTGCGTAATATTTTAGTTTAAAACCTCTTTTAATAGCAAACCCAAACATGGCATTACCGCAGAAATAAGATGCATTATCAAAAAACAAGAGCATTCGGGACACCAAACCTCGGTAATGATGAATTGATCTATAAATTTGTAATTTCCTCTCGCAGTTTGTTGTTTTTAACGTAATTGCTTTCCAACCCACTTGGTGAAGCAATCGCAGAGTGTGAAGGATATACTCATGCCGTTTAGAAGACTCGAGGAGAAATTTCTTAACGATATTCTAATCACTGTTCAAAAGGTTGCTCACTGCCGACTGCCAGCAAAAGGGAAAGCCGCTTTTCTTTGTCTTCCACCGGAGGTTTGACAGCTCTTTGACATTTCCTTACATATTCGCGGAGTATCTCCGAATAAAGTAGGCCAATAATACTCCAAAGATGAATGATTCTTGTGAGTCACAGTTTGCCTCCAAATTGACCCTCCACCTCGGGTCCATCATGAAAGCTCCCGCAGTAACCTTTGTGCTTCGTGTTTTTCTAGGCATCTTAATAAACGAATCATAGTTTACAGTTTAAAAAGCGCATCATCAATGATTACAGTAGCTATGAATCTAATGGCCACGTTGGCCTTTAGAAGACAGCATTAGGAGGGTATATCCATTTTTCAAATAAAAGATTAAACTGCAGATATTGCTTGAGATTCAGTAATTGGTAATACTTATCTGATTGATTTCTTCCATATGTTCTGTGATCACCCGATTTCGGAATGTTGGATGCTCTCGCCTAACAATCAGTAAAAACCTCGACTCCTCACAATCTTTGCCGCTTTGATTTCCAAGTCTGTTTACTTCTTGAAGTGATGGTAAACCCAATTGGGCCCTTTTTTCACTCCATTCTCTTTGGATCAAAGTAATTGCCCGTACGCGCTAAAAAGGAACTATAACCTTTGCATGACGCTTTTTAAAAGGAAGGGCCTATAGTGTTTTAATGGCTTTGTATACAACAAAGGGCTTTGTTTTTCAACTGCGTGAGAATTGTTTAGTTCTCGCACTCGGAAATTTGAACTAAAAAATGAACATCGTGCTTCAAGGTCATGATCATTAACTGAGTAGCACGTTGCATAAGATGAATCAGATGCGATAGTATACAATGTGAAATGATTAGAAAAATTAGGAGTGTTTAGAGCTGTATTGATTATTGATTGTTTCGATTAAATCAAATGCTTCTTTTTCCACAGATCCCCATTTAAAGCACCTAATTTTTCTTAATCATGCTTTGTAATGGTAAAATGATCTCGAGAAAAATCGTGAGAACAAATCTTTTGAGACAAAGTTGATCTCGACTCCAAAAGACCCAGATGAATATGCTATGAGGAAAATGGATTTCAGTAAATTTCTTTTAATCCTCGAAGCCAGCATCAATATAAATACCATCTTTGAAACAATAAAACCCGTGAGCTTTCCTTGATCAAGAGCAAAAAGAAGGATTTTTTAGGATTGAGTGAGATACTCAGATCTTTGCAACATGAGAAAAATTTGATTTAAGTCACACAAATGATTGGATCTCTTTTTCGAAAAATACGTTGACATTTCATTCTATGGTAGACAACTACTCAGTTTTATTGATCAGTCCTTTCGAAAGTACATCCACTGCTGCTTGGAATGTGGCGCGATGAATAAGTCCGAAAGGCATTTTCTCGATAAGCATAAGTCTCCCCATTTTGTTCTCCGAATGTAGTTTTAAGTCCGTCAATCGCATGAACCAAAACAAAAACTTGGTTATATCCCGAAAAACCATCTAAAAAGGACATTAATTCGTAGCCCTCATATCGATTGGAGTATCTCGTCTTTATAGTGAGGTAATGGGAAGTTATCTTTAAGGCTCGCTTTATTCCGAGATCAAAATCTATACAAATCCTAATGTCGCCATTTTTCTTTTCCGATTGTGCACCATATTAGAGACCCGACTTTTGAGTGTCGAACGAGAAAAATGATCTTAGCTTTCTGAAGAGTTTATTGGAGTTCGATTTTATTTGGATCCCTCTAAGTTCCTAGATGTATTTTCTTTAATTTCTCGCCGAATCGGGAGCCTCGATCTGGAAGCATTGGAAATGGCATGCGTCGTGATAATGGTTGTAATCTGTATGTCTTTAGATCATCATATTTTCAAGCAAAAACATGTTTATGCTTTCTCTAAGAGTTTAATGACTGCTTCTTTTCTTTCTCTCACGAAAGTCCTAATCCTAGATTAACGTTTTCGAGGATTTTGTTCAAGACCAAGTGTTTATCAATTCAAATCTTAAAGCAGAGCTTTGGAGCTTTGGATTAGTTACAAAGCCGCAAATCAGCCTTTAATACTTCATAAAGATCAAGCTTCACCACAGTTTTGGAATCTGAATTTTCCTCGGACTTTACCTCCTCATTTCGAAGGTCATGTTCGCTTTCCTCAATGGATCCGGTCATCATAGACTTTTCCTGTTGCAATGTCAAATATGTCTTCATCGTGATTGAAACGCTCTCCAATTAGTGACATTGTCGGAATCAGATGGCCTAAAAAGTAATTCTATTGAAAATCTAATCAGGGCTACACCTTCTGAGAGGGTATGAGTTCCGGAGGGCACATTGGCCAGGCAAGTCCTGTCGGCCAATTTTGAGTACCTAGATAGAAGAAATATTGAATGCGTAGTTGTGTAGAGTTCTTGTACGTTGACGATAATGCTGAGGTGATTTGAAAGACATGTTGAATTGTATTTTCTCAATTCTGCTTTGACAATACTCTAGATCGCACGAATACCTTTCAAATATCAGCACTTTTAAGGCCAATTGCTTTGAGGCTGCACCTTGATTAAGGCTTCATGCTGCGTAGATATGTTTGTGCATTCAAATTCTAACCTCACAGACAGCATTGTTTTTTTCTCCCTGCAGACTAACCAAGATACACCTCGTCTCCCGAACCTTCGTTAGATTTGGAGCCATCAAAATATAAAGACCAAAATAAAGAAGTTATCTCACAATCTTATTTTGCCAGCTTCCCGTATCACTTCAAAACATCTGGACCTATCAGCTTTGTGAATAGTTTTCAACTCGTAGATGTTGGAAATCAAGCATCGAGAAAGGGGATGGCTACAGCAAGAGATTTCCATGACTCGATGAATAATTTCCCAAGAGGTTGCTATTAAATGCAATTGGTTGGATTTTCCTCGTCCAAAATCTGCATAAAACATGGAGGCAATGCGTTTTTCTCGATCGGATTTTTATTTGATTTGGCTTTTCGTAGGGGTAAACTCACATGTGAGACCAACTCGGTAGAAATATACCTCGCGGGAGCTTTTCGCGACCAATCCCTACTCAAAAATCCAACCCATAAAATTCAGCATATCGCTCTATTAAGATATCAATTCGCTGACTACCTGCGGGATCAGCCGCTAACCCGATAGGTTACGGTAGTTAATCTCTCCTAAAACTCGGACTCGTTCTATCTAACCGCACAATGTGTATGGAACACTTTTGGGGTTCTAAGGTTCGGCCTTTTGGGAACAAACCTCATGCCGGTACTATATCGATGATGCCTCTGAGGTCAATCAAACAATTGTGTAGGTTTCTCGTGGTAGATCTCAGTCAAAAGGAAGGGTGGAGTATGAGAATTTGATCTTATCCCTGCTAATCAAAGATCGAATCAAAGTAGCTTCTACTCATACCGAGCGTGGTCAATTTCAATCATTTTGGTGCCTTTTAGCGACTCGGGAAGAGGTGGACCAGGAAATGTATGCAGAACATTCGAATTCTTTGAGAAGCAATTTCTCGGGCCGATGTTTTAATTTGCTAAGTTCAAACATAGTAATGTTTGCCTTAGTTTTCTTCATATCATCAACAATATGCTGTAATCCATTGAATCGGACACTACTAATGTTTTGGATGTTGAAGGAGTACTTTGCAGTTGCAGTTGCAGGTTTTGTGGGACTCGTCATGCGGTGTCTTTGCAGGTACTTTTTCCTTTGCTGTAGCAAGACTCGCACCCGCTTCTTTCTAGAAGTTGTTCCGAACAGGTCGGAAGTACCTTTTACCTCCTAGTAGAGACAGTAAAGTCATCATCATCCTGTGATTTTCAGGTCGAGCTAAAGGAGGAAATCCCACATGCCATGGCATCTGCAACAATTTCCTCTTCATTATCGCTAGTGAGATTGTTTCCTCTTCTTCTTCTTCTTGATCTGACCTGTAGCAGATATGATATTTGGTGGTTTTGATTCGGTTTTCTGGTACATCTCTTTTGTAAAGTGGCCTTTGAGTTGAAGTTTCAGCTGACTTGTTTCTTGATTTCAATCATTTCATTTGACACATAGCAGTCTTCGAGTGACCTTGAAGGCCTTTCCATATCATATGGATCTTTCGAGATTTTCTTTCTTCGAGTCTTTCTTTGAATGAAACTTTTTGGTTTTTCTTTCCTCATGAGCCGCTGTCTTTTCTAGAGCGATTAATACGTTTTTCCATTGCCAGTGCTTTTCTTTTCATGTTTTCAAAGAAGTGTTGGTTTTGCGGTCTGTCGCACAAAATAGCCATATTGAGCAGTAGGGCAAAGAATATACCACTCACTTCTCTCGATTTGTTCACTTGCTGGAAGTCGTTGATTTTATTCAAAAGTTTATTGAAACGTAGCATTAAATTCTTTAATGGGTTCCCATGCTCTATCCTAAGATTGGAGAGATCATTTATTAGTGTAGCTAAAGATCTATCGTCTCCATACTTAGTGAGAAACCGCTTTCGGCAAATGTCCCAACCGCAATAGAATCGTAAGGCATGTGAAAAATACCGTAGATCCCGCCTGATTCCTGTAGCAATGTATAAGGAGAGCCTGTACAGTTCCACATTCATGCTCAGCCACTTCTTCAAATTAACTGCCATAACATGAAGTTATTGATATGTTCCTCGCCTTTGGGTTCCATTTTCTTCGCTGATTAAACTTGGGTAGCCATTTTCTCAGCAGCATCTCGGTAATGCATGTAATGGTGCGGCATACTGACCGCACTGTGTCCTGTCCATCGGATCCTGCACATTGTGGCCACTGGGGCAGTGGATGATACCTGTTGAAATTCTGGATGTCCTGGGAAGGAACTCATGTTGAGGAGTGAGCAGCTTTGAGATGCTGTCTCAAATTCGATGAACAACAATGATGTAATGAGGGAGTGGATGAAGCTGACTTCGCACCTGGGAAGATGAGATGGGAGGATGTGGATGAAAGTGCTTTCACCGCCGACCTTCGCGATTTTTCGCTTTGCCCTTTCCTCTTTAGGGTAAAGGGAATTCGTGAGGGTTCAATACCGAGCTTTTCTACTCGAAGTCTAGTGAGAGAGGGTGAGGTAGATTGAATCGCGAAGTCTCGTCACCGTTTTGAGACAGCCTGCATTTCGTGGTGAAATCGAGAAACTCTGCTTTATGGATGAGAGACGAACTCTCGTGGGATTCAAGACTTAATTGTTCTGAAGTATGGTGTGGCTTTGAGCAAAGGATAGTGGATACCTCTTCTTCTGCTTGGATGCCGAAGAATCAAGATGCAATTGGGAAGTACGAGGTGATGTGGTATGGGAGAATTACTCTTGTAGAATGGCCTGCCGCGATTTTGTTTGCTTGCCATTCGCGCTGATGGCCCTCCTTTCTAGCGCGATGCTGATGCCCTCGGAAAATCGCCGCAACAACATTGGGGGATAAACCACTCCGGTCCTGGACCCTAAGACGCCTCCTTTTCCTCAGTTTGGAATAGTGGCTCCGACCGGATATGATGGGACCGGCTGCAGATAAAGAATAGAAATGGGTGAATGGAGTGATAAGGCGTGGTATCGATGGAGTATTTGAATCTCATAGAACTACAAATATAAAATGACTGTTATATCCCGGGAAGTTTCTATTCTTGCGTTAACGTTTGGATGGATCTCATGCTTTGTAAAGTAGGCATATAGATGACACCATTTAACAAACAAAGATATTCATTTAAATTAATGAATTACTTCATTCAATTAGTTGAATGAAGTAATCGATAAAATATTATTACACTTATCTCAATTTATATCATCGACATTATATATGATCGAAAAGAAAAGCATACCATAAACATCCAATAATGGAAGGAATACAGAAATAATCGCTAAAACACATACATATATCCTAATAATAGAAAAGCAACCGATACAACACTTTATATAAAAAGAATGGATTCAGCACATAGATACTAGTACCATATGAGCCGCAAGTCACTCCCAACATCAATCGCTATTTGAGATTCTTCTTTCAACGCAAAAAGGCTCTCTAGTGTCGTGCAAAGACAAGAGTATCACTTTGCATGAAAAGCTTTTCATCATCAAAATTAGAATAATTGGTCGAAGTTTTATAAAAGAATACACCGAAGTACAAGAGTGCAACTTTCAGATTTTACCAGTCACAACTTTTAACGACTTTCTAAATGCATGAAAGGGTCTATAAATACTTCAATTCTATCTAAATATCTATGAAACTGAAAAATCCTGTACTTTAATTGGCATCATACGATCTTTGAATATCTCCTTCATGGAAATTCGTGCCTCGCGGCATTAGAATCATCAACATTTAGGTCGCTCATCTTTAATTTGGAAATAGCAAATTGCAAGCATCGGCGCGCTTCGGTGGCTCAAGGCGATGAATTGAGTTGACATCATAGTGGCGTCCGCATTTTAGGAATGATGCATCCAGACATTGCATCTCGAGAGGCATTTGAGGGCGGCTCTCTCGCTCGTGTATTTTACTGGGAACGATCCAATAGTGACCCACGTCAAACTTTTAATTCTCACAATTAACTGGCCAAATGTCTTCTCCGCTTCGAGTAACATGATCTCGCGTCCAATGTTTATAGCTTCGATGTCAATTGCACCTCGGAGTACATTTGGGAAACTGCTACATAAGATAGAGAGTGTCGTAATCAATTCAACCAAAATCACTTTGCGGCTATATCGTATCCGGAAACCCGCCTTCTCGCTTTGTTTGACTAAGATTGCTGCATTCCATAAATAATATCTCTCTATGTGATTCTAGGATCTTTGGCAATTTGAGCCGACCGTCCTTCCTCGCACTTTTTGCCACTCTATAGCATTACCTGGTCATCGCATACGGCTTTCAAGTCCTGCACACTTTTTCGATGTTTGGGCTCTCCTTGAACCTTCAGATCGTTGGATAGATTTGGAATCGAATCGCCGCCACCTCCCGTTAGCAATTCTAGCCTCAATTTTGAGCATCTCTGATTTATTTTTGTGATGTCGTCTCTCGTTCTTTGTCCGGGTTTTCTCTTGCACTTTCTCCTGTCGTCCATTGATGTCGCAAACTCCAAGAGTTCCCTGAAGAAGGTCGAAAGAGCTCCGGCTCGCTTGATCCTCGCTACGTCTGGCTTGCCGCGTGATCTGAGGGCGTGAGGCTTGCAACCTCTCGTGCTCTCGGTGCTCCGTACGGGATCCAACTAACCCTTCATCTTGATATTTCATCCGGCCAACGATCTAACTTGGGACATTGACTTTCGCTTGTGGAGAACGTCATCAAACATATCCTCTTTATGATCAAACTTCGCCATTTTGGCCTCATTGCAGGGCATTATAGGCAACTTTGTTCGGATCAAAATGCCTATTAGGGAGAGTTGCCGTGGAGTTAAGGATTTCATCTTTATAGCTTCTTTCTCCTCGCATGTCTGAGATCATTCGAGTGTAGACACCACATCTAAGAGGAAAAAGAGGGCCGGACACGTTCTTATTTCTCTTTTAGAGTTTGTGTAACGCCCTCGAAATAATCCGATAGGCTATCTCCCTTTGCCGCAGCTTATCGCATGTACAGAGAGGAAGAACATAGAGGCTTATTACTTGCCACAAAATTCTTATATAAGTAAATTTTTCCTCGGCAAACCATCTCCCCTAAGCCGCTAAATCAATCCTCGCTTGGTAGGAAATCTTGGGAGAAGGTTTATCAAAAAATAGAGTAATGAATGGGTGACATGAAGCCATTGCAGATTTGGTATAAATGGTGCCTATGGGAGGTTTTTCCCACAATTTCCGATAGTATATATGAGTGGGCATGGCTCTTTGGAGTCCACCTCCTGTACCGAGCACGTGGAAAATTCGAATTAAAACACAGGTGTCCAGGATATAAGCACCGTAGTAAAATGGGGAAATAAACCTAAATGTGAGTCTGCCTCCCGAAATCAGTGAAGGCCATGTGGCTAATTTGTCGACATGATAGTTCTCCAATCCATAATTTCACTATTACACGCTGCCTCCATTTAAACGGAACCATTTCTATAGTGAAATTTGAGAGTCATCTAAAACCCATAATCTACACATCATTATTCCGAGATGCAAGAAGGAGAACATAGAGAATCAGCAATACATACTGAAGACTATGCGTTGTGTTTGCGCATTCTGCCTCCAATTTCGAATGGGTTCGGATTCAGCTGCTTTCCTCACTCGAATTTCTGCAAATTCTTTGTTGTACTTCTTCTCGCTCGCCTGCAAATGATACTGCGCCTCAAATCATTAGCTTGAATGAACCGAAGACTCTCCCATCTCCGGTGTGAAAGGTTCAGTCGTGATTGGGAGTTCCTCAATCGCCTCAATCCTTACTACGTCCGTGTATGGGAGAATTTGTTCCCGAGTTGCTATCCGATGCAGGAAAAGAGTCAGCTAATCTTTAAAGTACCTTCGATTTCCCAAGTGGTATCGACTCGTAGCTTTTCACCGTTGTCGCTTGCGGCTCTTCAAATTTTCTATCAAATTATGTACTTTTTCCAAGAAGTTTTGCCAGGACCAAAACATGTAGTATCGGATATCAATCCTTTCTGTTTCTCGATCAATGATGGCTTGTTCTATAACCGCAGGCGGAAGCGTTTGCGCTTTTCTTGACTTCTTCCCCATTTTGCTTGCATCTATCACACTTAGAATTTCCACACGAGAGAAAAAATGAGCGTAACGCATAGAATTGATAGTAAAAACCAAACACGGGGGAAATATATTGCGTGGTAAAGAATTAACTTAATGTTTCCATGGATTCAATCTGAAAAAGATTTTAAACTTAATATTTCATTAAATGGCCGCAAAAACCCATCAATCATTTAAATATCCATCACGTCGTTTATTGGTGAAATAATTTGTTTAAGCGTGCCTTGGCCGTTTTGGCGGTTGAGCGCAGGTGAATCTTCATTATAAAGATAAGGCTTTAAATACGAATTAATCGTAATATCCCCGTTTTAACAGCTTTTTCGAAGTTCGTGTTTTTGGCTTTATCGCATCGCATCGGGACGACAATCTGCCGCTTTTCTTATATTAGCATCTCTTAGAATCTTCAATCGCCGATAGCGATATCGCATCGCATCGGGAGGCATTGAACTGGGCTCTTTGTTAAAGCATGCATGTATTGCCGATCGCCGATTACGTGTTATCGCATTTATGATGCAACCAATGTTTTCATAAGTTCCGTCTCCTCCTGTCATTGCGATATGCGATCTTGCGATCGCTGTATCGCAATGATAAAAGATTTAATTGTTTATATCCCAAGGTCATTATTGGTTTGTATACATGGAAAAGGTTTCTTATAATGTTCTTTATTTCATGTTCGGACCTTTTCCAAGAATACAAAATTGATACCAATTTAAAAGTAAAAGGGTCCCATTTCATATTATGGTATTGTGAATAAAAATTATATGAAATGGGGGGTTGTTGTAGAGGACAACACTAGGTTAATACGAATCTATGTTAGTTAATTGGTATTTAAATATGACAAGTAGAATGACTAAACCAATTTTCCCAAGACATGGCTCTAATTTTAAACTTTGTAAAATACCATGACATCATCCATGTAGTGTGGGGCCAGCAGTAGTTTATTTTTATTTAAATATACAAGCTAAATAAGTAAATCATCCTGCCAAGATATGGTTATATTTTCTATTCAAGAAAATACCATCACATTGCTAGATCCATGTTATTATAGCACCTTAGAAAAATTGTAAGTATAAAGACTCTAACTATCCCATTTCACTCGAGACCGTGCAACATCGACGTATAATTTCCTCCTTACGTAAGTGGAACACAAAAGGAGTAATTTTATTTAATATAAATCCGTGATCGAGTCGCAACTAAGACCTAGAGAGTTACATGTTCAATTTTTTTCCCACATTGGGCCGACCGTTACATCCATCGTTCGATTGCACAATTTTTTTTATAAAATTACAAAATGTAGCTTCGATATTGTTGTTGTTATGTTGTATATCCAATAGTACAAGCCGAGAAAAAAATATACATCAAAATTTACTCATAGAAAACTAAAAGACAATTAGTCATCGTGGTTATATAGACAGCTCAAGTCTAGGTCAAGCCAGCTCCTCGTCCGAGATTGTGGGATTCACTCCTACTGGATCTTCGGACTTCAATTTGGCCCCGTAGAGAAAATATTTCGTCCTCCAGTGTGGTTAATCTTCATGTTATTTTCTCGCTTTCTTTCTCCCGCGTTCCAGAGTGTTCCTTTTGTTGCAATTGAAAAAATATTTTCAAATCCTCCGTGCAATTCCATAATTCTAGGTGCTCACATCCACAAGTGAGTGCAGCCTGTGGGGTAACAACCGTTAAGGGAAAGATACATTTGATTTCCTTCCCGAGCATTTACATCTTATTCCCAGTGTCTCCATCTCCATCTTCATGTCAGCGTTATCTCGTCTCGGCTTTTTTTATTTTTCCCTGCCTCTTGCCTTGGAATCCTCTACATTTTTAGACACGTGTTAACTTTCCGTCAATAATTGCCACTATTTCAAGGACCGATAATAGTAACAAATTCCTAGTGCCTCGTCCTAACCCGTTGTCCTCGCAGTACCACTTACTTCCCTAGTGAGTCAACATAGGCCGACCACCGATTTTTCTAGGATTATTCATACATGGATTCACACATAACATAACCCCCCACCCAACAAACTCCAGTGTTGCTCCCGAGCCCTAATTGTTCCTTACTTCCCTCTATCCCAATTCAAATTCCCCTAAATTTTCCTCAACTACCATACGTGGGCACCCAAATATTGTACTCACTCCTATCCTTAAAATCAACCCAAGAGATGATAACGGCAACAATTCACCACTTACTCGACAACCTCCCGACTCTCAAAGAACCACCCTGTGCAACTCACCAAACCGACCCGCTGCCTCCCAAGAACAAAGTCACTGCTCTACCTTTTTTATGGAGGCTGACTGCCGCTTCTATATAGCTCCAATGGTGACTGATAGGAAGCTAATTACCTCTTTGCGCCCTCGCTACACCCCACTATGATTGAAACCCTCCCCGGATCCTACTATGGATCATGCTGAATTAATGGTCACGTGCTTGATCGAACTGCTCTAGTGATCCAACATGAATCGCAATGCACACAAAGGACTTTAAAAAATTGGAAAATACAGGTTACGTGTAGACAAGCCAAAGAGCTTGGATAGAACTAGTTGCAGCTCACACCACACACCATTGCAGCTCCAACCTGCCCTCGCCATCTCGTCATCTTACAATGTGGTGTCAGCATAATTCCACATGCACCGAGAGGGACACCAAACGTCGAGAGTACAATGATGGACGGGAAAAATTATGGCAAAGGGGAGTGGAGAAGGTGGGGGGAGGGTGAGCAAAGGGTAAGTGATGAGGGAGTGAGGGAGGAGGGGGGCGTAAGGGGTAAAACATGTTAGGGAGGAGAAAAGGGCTAAGGAATAAATTCACCGTAAAACATATTTGCATCCCGGGCACGCTGGCCTCCAATAGACCTATAATCCCTTAATATCATATTATATGTGATTTTTTTCTTTGCAATCTAAATGGGTCATGTGCGCTCAACTCAATTATTCCCATCATAGCACCTATGGGATGACCTAGAGCCCTTTAGTACCATTGATAAGGCTCTTTCTTTCTTCAATTGACCGGCTATGTTTGCTTGGGTATCGCCTCTCCGTTCAAATTTCTTAGAATGTGATAGAAATCAACTCTTTTCCAAAGTTCTTGTACTTACACCCGATTCTTTTCAAAAATTTGGTTCAAAGATTGATTTTTTAGCCTCCCTATTGTTAACCATGCTCTTTATTGTAAGAAGGGAGTCTCCCATAATGTTCAAGACTCTTATCCCTTCTTTTTTAGCAAGGATGATACCAAAAAAGGAGGCGATTGGTTATTCGTTTTCTTACCAAGACCCCATCGTTGAGCAGAAAATCCCCTCTCGCGAACAAAGGCGATCCCTCTAGCCCTAGGGTGGGTCTAGAAACTACGGCAACATACTAACATCTACCTTCCTAGATTGTAAATCAAATTCGTATGAAGGAAGATGACTCCAGCTTTGCTCTAATGTTATGTTGTCATCTTCCGTCTAAGCTTCTTGATCTATCACACTCCTCAAGATCGATGCACACTCAAATGCTACCAATTTTTTATCACGTGTACAAACAATCAAGACACCATGACAAGCATAAAATCATGCCAAACATAAAACAATTACAACCTATCTAACTCGATCAAGGAATGCTAGAAATCTCATTATAAATGTAAACAAGAGTGGAAGATAAACATCACTTGCATTTGATTATGATAAAGACAAGGGGAGTTTACAACCAAGCCTTGATGTTTAGGCTCTCCCTTCAGCAAAGTCCGCATCCAAGCACGTTTTCGACACCTCATACACAAAGGTCTAAGACCTCACTATGTTCTTAACACACAAAAACAATCACACTCTGCTCTATTCTCTCGAGGCTTTGAGTTAGTCTCTCTCTATGCTAACTAAGGTAGCAAAGGCGGAATAGGTCTCCTTATATAACAATTGAGGAGCAATATATGGGCCCTCAAATATTGGTGAAAAAGAGCTTATCCCTCTGGGAGTAGTTCTTATTTCTTGGGAACAAGAAGAACAAACTTCCAAATATTTCGCCGCTCACGAATATTCTAATCGTGGAAACTTCATTTCTATTTTAAAAATTTCCAAAAGAGGATCAAAGCATGGTCCGACATTAAGATGCAGCACCGATCTACATGGGTCTCAGTAAATCTCACATTATCAGGGCGCGAGTTAGACACTAAGAGAAAGCGCTAACCTTGAAAACCGTGTTTTTAGGGATCTTCCGAGGAAAGTTGTAAAGGTAGATGATTTGGCGAAAGATAAAGTGGTTCAAGGGTATGTATTCCATGCTTGTAAAGTACACAAGGGTCACCGTATGGGTCCTTCAGGATCAAGGAATAGGGAGTGCAAGGGACAAAGCAACAAATTGTTGTGTAACAAATGCCCCTAAAGTATGAAGTCCGAATATGAGTGAGGGGTGAAATGATTTCTACGAAAGTGCGAGGAACCGTACGATGTCGCATGGAGACCCGCAAACCAAGCACAGATACATATACATATCCGGAACTCGATGAAAATACATGAATAAAGGTATGGACGCAACCATCCGTAAAAGAGACCATGGCATGGTCGCGACCTATCCATCTAAAAGAAACATGTATCCAATCATGGAAAAACTCATATCGCTCGCAACCTTCACTCTAGAGAATAAAATCCGGGGTCTTGCGCTTTGTCATCGAACCGATCAAGTACAATTTCAAGCATGCGACTAAATGAGTGAAGTCGAACATGCAAGAAAATCCCCTCATTACTAGTCAATGATGTAAAATGTTAACAGCGCATGAGAGAAACCACCAATCATGACAATGGATCTCAAGGTACTAATAGTACAATCCATGAGATGTGAATAAATAACTAAATTCAAACACCTCGTTAAATCATCCGATCGAATGCCAATGATGTAAACTTGTCGTTGAATGCGAAGAACTTGCCATTAGGGCATGTAAGCTCTCAAGGTACCCGTAAAGGAGTCTCTAGATCGAATTCCCGATATAATGAGATGAAGTCGATAGAAGCGATCCGTCGAAGGAGGATCATAATGAATCCCACATCATCGACATGAAATAGATGATATAATATGAATGTTAACCAATACCGAAACAAAGGATTAGAGAATGTACAAATTGTGTATGATTTTCTCTTAAACATATCTGAGCGACACGACTTTGGGATTTTAAGCAAAGCATTTGACTCAAATAGGATCAAAGGTCATGTTGACAAGATTGGTAATCGAATGAGAGGCAAATATATTTCCAAACCCATGGAGGAAAAGTGACAGAGTGAATATATCCCAACCCAACGCAAACTTCAAATAAGTGTCATGTTCAAGAGTGACATACTTCCGACACAAATGACGAAGAACTTCCATTTTCCCCCACTCACAAACGACAGTACTCTTTTATTTTTACACAAGCTTGAAGAGGATAGCATATGCTTGTCATATAAGTTTGTCCTTCGAACAAATCCATCCTAGTACAATATACATTTTATGATCCCTAGGAAGGAGGAAGATTTACGATGTTATTTATATTTTAACGAGTCCGAAAAAGGAAGAACTCGATGTCTTTTCATGTTTAGAGAGTTCGAAAAGAAGTGGAGAAAATAAAACTCCAAAAGGCTCTCGCAATAGTCCTCATACCCAAAAAGGTAGAAAAGCAAAATATGAGAGAACCTCTTAGTCGTGGTTGGCTAAGGTATTCCTTTTTCATAACAGTTTATCCCTGTCCCGAAAAAGGGGTAAACCTATATTGGGTAAACAACATTTCACGGCCTTTAACGAGTTCAAAAACAACAAGAACTCTACAATATTTTCAAGTTTTGAGAATTAGAAAACAGATTAAATTTGAATCCTCCTAGAGGAACAAGTGGTATTAAGGGTAGCAACTCAGTTTCCGATGATGGTGGAATTGCTCAAAACAAGTAAAGGTCAAGAGGTCAGGCTAACAAGACCACTCATCGCAGTTGGTTCCTCAGAAATGGATAAAACAACCAAGTGAATGCATATGATCGTCCAAGCAGATATGGAGATGATGCAATGAGAAAACCAAGGTTTATCTAGCAAAATAGGTTGATAAAATGGCAATCACAAGAGGTAAAATGAGGATGGTTTCATGTTTACACAAGATTTGAATCGAGGAAACTCTACTTGAACTTGGTTTCATTTTTACACAAGCTTGAAACAAAGATAAACTATGCTTGAAAAATTTTGCATGCCCCTAGCATGGTGACTCAATTCTAGGTACATTCCCCCAAGCTTCAAAAAATTCACCTGAGTAGATCAAGCATAGTCATCGATGGGTGGATGGAATGAAGGTTCAATTGCAGATCAGAGAAATTCTTGACTTGGATTTTACGAGATCTAATCAAAGACTCGAATTGAAAAGGGAACCCTGTTTCATTTTTTAACGAGGTTGACACAGAAAAGAACTATCCTCATTACCTAATTCATTTTTTAACGAGGCTGACATAGAAAACAAACTATCCTCAAAAAGAGCTTGTTTCATTTTTTTACCGAGCTTGACACAAGAAAACGAGTCATGCTCCGAAAGAAGCTTTGTCTAATTTTTTAAGGAGCTTGACACAAGGAAACTAACTCTACTCCGATGACCATGTTTCATTTTTTAAGGAGCTTGACACAAGAAAACAGTACCACGCTCCGAAGAGCTTGTTTCACTTTTTTAAGGAGCTTGACACAAGAAAATGAACTCGCTCCTAAGAGCTTGTTTCATTTTTTAAGGAGCTTGACACAAGAAAATGAAATCTTCTCCAAAGAGCTTGTTTCATTTTTTAAGAAGCTTGACACAAGAAAATGAACTATGCTCCAAAGATGATTGAACATGACAAATAAGAAGTCATGGCTTCCAAGAGTTTCTTATCCGATGGAAGAATAACACTCGGAAATTAGATCCAGGCCTCCCCAAGACATCAGTGTACTACCTCACCGACTAAATCATCGATGAATGCGACATGAAATAGGTGGCTGTTACATAATTGACTCATATGGGAAGATATCACCCTCGTGTAAGGACCCTAGAAGGATGATGGTAGACTATATGTGCATCAGTAACCAAAGAATGAAAGCTTCGATCAATGGTCACGATCCAACCTTCATGTGGAAAACAGATCACACGAAAGAGGGAAGAGACAAGCGCGCCCATGGCATAAGCATAGTCACACTCTCAGAGTAAATTAAAATCCAAGGGGCCTTGGACCACCATCACATCTATATAACAGCGTTTCCTTCCCAAAGTGATAGGCAACTTGGGAGGATCCCCAATCTGCTGACTTGTTCCTCTCGTTAAAAGCCAACGTATTCCCGAGTAGTAGGCACAAGTAGTGGAGAACCCAAAGCTTTCCATGTAGTTAAGGAAAGAATACTAACCGAGGCGCCTTCATCTATAATTGTGCCAAGACGACCATATTGGCAGCCCTCGCATAGTGGATCTCAAAGAGCACGTAAGAAGGAAGACGATATCCCATGAATTGACTCCAATCAAAGGAAGCGACAAAACTACATGGAGGGGGTGCCATAGGAATAAGAGGATTATCCCCCGTGTTAGCGGAGCGAAAAGACCATCCTTTCCGAGATATGGGAATGAGAGCAAAGAGGATCACTTTCCTCGAGCCGTGGCGATGGGAGCTCTGAGGATCACCCTCCCGGTTCATGAGAAACGGGAGGATCGCCCTCCGATCCCAGGGAATTAGAGGAAAAAAAAGTGATCCGGATTTATGCAGAACGCAACATAATAAACATATAACCATAAATACGTAGATGCTAAGGAAATAACACTTCATTTCATTAATATCAAAGAACCGAAATTTGCTTATAGACATGTAATGGAAATAAAACTAGCTAGGGCATCGCTAGCTATCTCCGAGAAGAGATGTGGCGGCTAGGTGCTCCGAACCGAGTTACAATGAGGCTCAAGGGCCTATTTATTATTTAGAAACAATGGGAAAATCCTAAGCAACTAAAAATCCCCTAACCCTAGGAGATGAAGCACCAAAACTATGGGCCCTGTTTCGGTAAATAGGTGTTTCAACTTCCCAGGGGCGTAACTTTGGCATACGATCTCCATTTGATGCATACCATACCTCGTTAGAAAGATCTATCCGAGGAATAAAAATTTGGAACAAGAAAAAATTGATACATGGACCCATGTTGCTCTCCGTTTTCCCAAAAAACGTCGTTTAGGGCCTCAAAATGGCTCCGAAAGTTCAAGACCCAAAAACCGCTAAAAATAGTAAATTGTGTCGTGATCGAAAAAACTGAAAGAGACAATGGTGGAGCCCCAAGTGGAATAGCAGGTGACCACCAATATCCACTGGATAATTCCTCCCCCTTAGGAAGCAATGGTCCCCATTGCGTTAAGTTCTTCCATGAGATGAGGAAATTTCATGAACTTGGTCCTCGGTGAACCACTTTCCTTGGTGCAGGAGTTGCTCAGCCTTTGACAACCCGATATAGTTGGATCTTCCCTCAGGGCGAGTGTTCTTGATTTGCATGTCCATGATACAATATGTGGTGGCCCTGCTGCATGCACCGGATTTAACTCTCGTTGGTGTGAGTTGTTCTGCAATGTCCGAGGTGTCCAGCAGACGGTGGGAAGTAAGGACGAAGGCGATCCACATCGAAGACAGGGTGCGTACCAAGGAATGGTGGAATACCGAGCTCGAAGGCATTGTTCCCTGCAGCCTTGGTGATGGTGTACGGCTCAGACGGAGCAGTGCAAAGCTTGCGGTGAGGTCTATTGAGGCGCTCCTTCCGCAAATGTAGCCATACTTGGTCGCCCACCTAGAAGTTGTGTGGCACCCGTGTTGATCATGGCATCGCTTGTACTTGGCACCTGCTCGTCCAATATATCATGAACCCGTTGGCAGATGTGTTGAATGCGCTCGATGAAGTTTACTTTCTTTGTCAACTTCGATCGGGACATGAGCCGAATTGGCTCCGAGTACCGCAAATGGCATGGCTACGTCAATGGGACATAGTGGTTGGAATCCCAAGCCCACTCGAAAGGGGCTATGGTCAATTGAACTCGTGGAGAGCCCGATTATAACTATGTTGTACATAGGGAGCCTCGTCCCATGTGCGTGGATGCTTTGAATTGTACATGCGCAGTATCTGCACAATCATTATGTTGACGACCTCCTGTCCGGCCATCCGTTTGGGGATGGAAAGTCGTGGACTTGGTGAGCTTGGTATCCAACATTGACCATAGGTCGGGACCAAAATGTGTTGAGGAACCCGCTATCCCGATCTCGATATGATAGACTATGGGATCCCAAAGTGCACCCACACTCGTTCAAATAAGAGCTTGCCAGTGGCTTCGTTATGATATTCTTCTTTGAAAGTCGCCATAATGGCCATCTTCGAGAATCTATCGACGACCACAAAACAAAGTCATTTCCCCGCTTAGTAGAAGGTAGGCTCCGACATGTAATCCATGGAGATGGAATCCCAAGGTCGACTAGGGGTAGGTAGAGGAGCATATAGGCCTTGCTTCTTGATGGTCAGATTTGGCAATGGCACTGGCAAGGCAGATCTCGATGTGCTTCTCGACATCCTTTCGAAGGTTCGGCCAATAGAAATACTTCTTTAGGATTTCTACTATTTTCTCAACCCCTAAATGCCCAGCGACTCGACTGTAGTGTGCTTCCCATATCATCTTGGCACGCTCGCTTGAAGGAACACAAAGGTGTCCCATGTGACATAAAAGTGCATCTTGGAGGTGAAAATTTGGAACTTGTGTACCCCCCAAGAGTGCCTTGTAAGTGTGGCTGAATTCTTGGTCACTCTCATAGAGAATCAGCCAATCAGAAGTCTCGTGCCCACAAGAGTTGAGCACAGTGGTGAGCACCATGATCGGTGGTGGGCTGAGGCAGTCTGCAACATGATTGGTGCTACCCTTCTTGTACTTGATGTTCAAATGAAACTGCTGCGTATATGTGGACCACTTCGATGGCGATCATTCCGCAACTTCCCTCGTGTCCGTATGAACCGGCAGGGGCCGTTGGTCCGTGTGAATGATTGTTTCCTTCCCCCAAAATTTAATGCTTCCACTGTCGACAAGCTTGCACAATGGAATACATTTCTTTGTCATAAGTGGGATACTTGCGAACGGTGTCGTACAATGTCTCACTCGTGAAATGCCACTCGGGATGTCCCTCGTTGAGTAAGAACGCCCCTAATAGCATAGCCGCAGGCATCTCGTCTCGATCTCAAACGAGTTGTTGCAAGTCTGGTAAAGTGAGCACTCGAGGGCGTAATGCAGGCGATTTTTTCAATTCCCGTGAACGCCTTCGTTGAGGTTCCGACCAAAAGAATTTTGCTCTCGCTCCTCCCTTGGTGACTTGACTCAAGGGCCGAGTGATATGAGAGAATCCCAACACGAACCTCCGATAGAAATTAGCAAGACCCGAAAAGCCGCGAAGCTTTGTTATAGTGGTTGGGGTACGCTAATCCCGAATGACTTGGATCTTGGCTGGATCCACATGCACCCCCTTTCATCAATAATGTATCCCGGATATTGAACCCGGGTCATGCCAAAAGTGCACTTCTCCAAATTGGCACACAAATTGTGTTGTCACTGTTGTTTGGAGGACTTGTCGGATGTGGTGAAGGTGCTCTTCCCAAGTCCAGTCGAAGACTCGAATGTCATCCAAGTACACCACTACAAATGAGTTGGTGAATGGCCGCAAGATGTCATCCATCATCCTCATGAAGGTTGCAGGAGCATTCGTCAACCCAAAAAGGCATGACCGCCATTCAAAAAAGGCCTTCCTTGGCTTTCAGAAGCGCGGTCTTCCACACATCGGAGCGTTCAATTGGTACCTAGTGATACCCGCACTTCGATGCTGACCTTGCTGAAATATTTTGCACCTTTGAGTTGGTCCGAAGGTCATCAATCCGTGGGATTGGGTACCTATTCCGCACGTTGATCTTGTTCGATGCCCGATAGTCAATACAAAGTCTCCACGTCCCATCCTTCTTCGTACCAACACGATCGGGCTCCCACGAGGCGATGAACTTGGTCCGATGTGACCTTTCCGCAATGACTCCTAAATCCACCTCTTGATTTCATCATTCTCCGTAAACAGGCAGCGCCGATAGATCGGTCCATTACGTAGTGGCGCACTTGGGGTCGGATCAATCGGGTGCTTGACTCCGACAGGCAGAGGAACCCCTGTGGGTGAGGTGAATATGTCCACGTACTCCTCCACAACGTTATCCATTTGTTGTTGTCGTGCATAGGAGCCCCGTCTGGAGGTCATGGCCACGTCTTCTTCTTGCCCCGGGTGGATAATCAGGAAAATGAATTTCCTAGTTTGGGAAATGAGCTTATCGCATTCTTTTGCAAGTAACCAAAGAGATAGCGGTAGGAGGTGGTACCTCTAGTATCCTGTACAACTTATTTCCCAAAGTAACAATAACAAGACGAGGTCGAGACTCATACACAACATGACGCTTCCACAAGTATGGTTGTCCTAATAATACATCGTAAACATCAATAGGAGAAACGTCACATAATACCTCATCCGTGAAGGGCTTGATGCTATAGGGAAGGCGACATTGTCGGGCCGACGCGGAGATCTCGTCTCGTGAAGCCACCCGATGGTGTATGGATGTGGGTGAGCCGTGGTCTGCAAGACCAATCGCTTCATGGCGTCTCGTCGAAATGAGGTTCTTTTGGCTCCCATTGTCGATAATGAACTGTACTGGGAGCCCTTTACCCACATCCGAGAGTGAAGAGACGTTCCTCCTCCTCTCCGGATCTTCCGGCTCCTCCTTCCGGATCTTTGTAGTGGCAACAGTGGCGTTGGGCTTCGCATCAATAACTGTTTCCTTTTTTTCATTCCCATTTTTAGGTTCGATTCGAGTCAAAGCATGCATCCGACTCGAAAGCCCTCATCTCGGCCACTAGCAATCGCTTTGGCCCGACACTCACTTGTGTTGTGAGTGGAACTCTTATGGAACTCACACCACTTTCTCGTGTCCTTCTTTGGCTTTGCGGTGCTGTTTCTTTTCTTGTGGCTTTGATGAGTTGTCTTTAGCCACCATTCCTTGGCTCTCGTCCTTTGTTCTATGGTTTGGAAGCACCTTTCCTTGCTTTTGATTTGCGATCCAAAGTCTCGCTTCTTCTCGCTTGAATTTCGCTCAATCTTGGCAAAGATACCGGTATGTCGTACCAAGCGAGGACATGTCGAGGACCTCCATTTCCTCCTAAATGTATTTGTGCGGACAACTACGATACTTTAGCACCGTGATGTTTCTTTGAATCTTTGATACCCAACTTTGTGCGTAGGGTATGGAACAGTTTCGTCACTCATGCACATCTTGATCCCTTTGTTGTCGCAGTCGTGGTCCATTGTATGTACTTGTCCTCATAGCTCCCCACGGGATAGTACATCGTCTCTTGACTGCGTCTCGTAAAGAATTCCAAGTTGGTACGGCCGAGAACAGAGAGGGTTTTGTCCGGTCCTTGTTCTCATAGTAGGTTTCCCACTCAGGTCCTTAACATGGGGGGTAGCTTTGAGGAGTGCAAAAAAATCTTCTCCCTGGCCTCGAAAAGTCATGAACCGAGAAATATCCTTCTAACGTATTCAACCATCTATCTACTAAAGATTCTGCGCTTATTTGACCCTCAAATATGGGAATGTCAAAATTTACTTGTACCTTAAAATGAGTCGCGCCTCCGTAGTGGGTCGCTAGATGTAAATGCGCCGCCGGTGGGTAGCCATTGAAAGATCTGAGAAAAGTTATCCATCATCGCATTCCTTTGTTTTTTGAGGGCCTCCTCGAGCAATATTTTGATAGGATATCCTGCTCCCTCATCTTTCTTTTCGTCCCCCATGGGCGTCCGTCAAGGTTTGCGAGGTTGATCTTGCAAAGGTTCCACCAAATCAAGCCCTAGCTCCTTATACCCCGACCTCGTTGGGGACATGCAAAGAAGGATCGAGAAAAACGCACCACTCCGATGCCACTAATCTCGGATTTATGCGAGAACGCAACGTAATAAACATATAACCATAAATACATAGATGCGGCGAAAATAACACTTCATTTCATTAATATCAAAGAACCGAAATTTGCTTACGGTATGTAATGGAAATAAAACTAGCTAGGGCACCGGTAGCTATCTCCGAGAAGATATGTGGAGGCTACGGTGCCTCTCGAACTCGAGTTACAATGAGGCTCAAGGGCCTATTTATTATTTAGAAACAATGGGAAATCCTAAACAGCCAAAACCCTAACCCTAGGAGATGAAGCGCCAAAACTATGGGCCTCGTTTGGGTAAATTGGTGTTTCAACTTCCGTGGGCGTAACTTTGGCATACGATCTTCGTTTGACATGTACCATACCTCGTTAGAAATATCTATCCCATGACTACAAATTTGGAATGAGAAACATCGGTCCATGGACCCATATTGCTCTCTCGTTTTCCCAAAAAAACGTCGTTTAGGGCCTCAAAAAGGCTCCGAGTTCAGGACTCGAAATCGCTAAAAATAGTAAACCAGTGCCGAGATCGGAAAAACCGAAAGAGACAATGGTGGAACCCCCAAGTGGAATAGGCGGGTGACCACCAATATCCACCTGGATCATAAAGGAACCCGACCGGGGATGAGACCCACTCTCAACGGAAAAATACTTGATGGACCGTAGGTGGAACCAGGTCGTCCTTATTGTCAACCAATTATTGGTCGGAAATGGACTCGAGAGATTGACTTTCAAAGAGTGGAATTGACCGGAGATGAATCATGATCAATGACTTGATCAACTATCGGAGGACTCGAAGAAAAATTCTAGTAACCGATGGAAAGATAGGACTCACAAGCTGAAAGGGTATCCAATACTTTAGAAGCTTCATCCATATAAGGATAGAGGTGAGTGGGATGGTTCACTTCACACAAACTCTTAGCGCTCAAATCTACCTTAGGCTGAAATAAGGTAAAACTCAAGGCTACATCAAACCACGCTCAGCCTCGTAGCTAGCCCTACGAGGACAGGAGAGGGCTCTCTCCAGGTCTATCTCGGCAAAAGGTCTTCAAAGGGGCTGAGATGACTTATAAAGAATACTGATTTTAGGCTAGTAAAGAGATAGGAAAGTTTGATTTTGATTTTTTGGGTTTTTGTTGGAGAAATGGGAAAAAACAATTTTGGGTCCGGGGATAAGGCCAGATCTTTGCAGAATTCGAGTTGGGGCGAGGTAGGCAATAGTCTTGATGCTTTTTGATTAAGTGTATGGATGGATCAGAATGAAAAGGAGCTGAAGAGGGCAAGGGAGAACATGGATCCTCTCCAAACAGGCGAAAACATGTAAAACTAAACAAATTTAAAGGCAGAGCACTGTAAACAATGGATTCAACCTCATTTACTCATTCATTTAGTTTCAGAAGCATAAGAAGGGAATGGCATACATCAAACATGAAATAACTTACAATAAACTGAGAGAAAACACCGTCAAGAACTGAAAGCCACAAGAATCCCAACAGGTGCTGCAAAACCTCCGATCTTTCCTTAGCCAAAATGTGAAAAAATATGTACAATAGTGTGCCAAACTTTTCCCAAGAGTCCAACCCTGATAGTGCCTCAGAAATGACATCATATAGACCATCCTAACCCCTTCCCATGCCTCTAGGGGTCGAATTCCTCCTTCTAGGAGCAGTTTCAACTAATTCTAAACAAGGAGCTAGAATATAGGCATCCAAACAACTTGCCTCTAAAAGGAAGGAAACTGATTCTTACATTTGATTTTTACTTTTTTAGGAGTGATTCATCTAGAATAGGTAAAAGTGAGTCCAAGTTACATGCCAACCATAAAATTACATCAAGACAACTCAAAAATTACATCCACAAGCAAAACTGGTCCAACTGGCCGAAATCCTGAGCTGGAAGGTGAAAAATTGACCAAAAATCTATATGCGTAGCGCGCCTGAGCCATATGCGTAGCGCGTCTTTCAGCCTACTTTTGGGGCACTTACCGGCATCCAAATTGAGCTCATGATAGCTCGTTGGAAATCCCTGGATGTTGGCTATCCAACCCAAGTGGAATTTCCCAATTTGGAGCTCATTTGCCCCTCCAAAACTTCATTCTCCCAGAAGTACTTCCTGCTGGTGCAAAAGGTGGCAGCAAGGTGGTTTTCATGGTGTTTTTGGGCCTTTTGATCATCCAGAACTTGATGAAATGCTTCGGAAATACTGGAGCATGCATAACTTACCATGAAAAACCCAGAAATATAAATTTTTCCTCCAGCAAGTGTCTCAATCATAAGCGAGCGCGTCGACGCGCTACTCGTATAGCTGAAAAATCTGTTTTGAGACCAAAATATTTCAAAATGACAAAAATTTCTCCGAATTTGCTCAAAATTGGATCAAAAACCCTCCATCATGTATCATGCCCAGCCAATGAAGCCTCGGCCAAAATCCGGAGTGGATCAGGCCTTTTCCGCCGTTTTAGTGCTTCGCTCAATCTTCTTTTCAGAATCTTCATTTTTTCTTTGCAGACATGCATGCGGGCCCAATAATGACCTTTCATGTGACGAAGCATGTCTTTGTCTCTATTGGCCTTTGCCAACAATTTCTCCAGATGAATGTTAACATGCGTGAGGCAAGAATCTCGATCAGCCGGTGTCATATCACTAGGTCTCTTCCGGGCCAATTGTCGATCCTCACGGATTCGCCGCAACTCTAACAGTGTGTGCTCATCCTCTAGCTGTTTGTTACGCTGCTCCAGGTAGTTTATCACCCACTGAGCCCTCTGCAATTTCTCTTTCAGCGTGTCATTCTCGGCCTTTTTCTCCTGGATGATCTCTTTCAATTTCGAGCTAGGAGAGCTCGCATCAACATCAATGATCGTGAAATCAGTGTCCCGGCCTCCTGAAGGGCCCTCATCATGCATAGGCCTCTTGCCTCTATCCTAGATCTGTACCTGTGCTGAAGAAGAAGGCGAGACCCCTTCCACATCATGTGGAGATAATACTCGCTCTGCTGATGGAGTCAATGAGACCCCTTCCACCTCGAGTGGAGATAATACTCGTCATGTAGCTGCAAATAAGGCCCTGTGGCCTCACTGGTATGTCACAAACAATGGAGCACTGATATGCTCGATCTCAGGAATGTCAGGCTGGTGTGAAGGCTCTCCCTCATCATGAACTATCTCGGGAGGCGGTTGTGGCGCTGTGAAGAAGTCACGGGAGATGAAATCCTCCCAAGTAATGCCCTGCTGTGTCAACTGATGTACCACTACGATCTTGATCAGAGCGTAATGATATATACTTCTATGCTGCTGTGATGGGGTATTCTTCTGTACAAAAATCATCATCCTCTCTATGTTGCGATACATGAAGTATGGAATGTTCATCATACGTACCCTCGTGAAATGCATCAACAAACGGACATGGTACGCATAGAGACGCGAGAATCTGCCCTCGCAATTGAAATACCGAATGATGAGTTTCATCAATGGTGCAAACTCATCCTTCAGGAATCTGAAAGGAAAAACCCTGCTCAGGTGCCTCATAAACCCAGGTTTGATGTATGGCTCATAGTGGAATTTCTCTAACTGCTGACGTTTGTTCCATTCCTCTCCAATATTTGGTATCCTGGTGGCCTGAGCAATAGTCTCTGGTGACAGAATGAAATCTACTCCGGCGAGGTTTACAAGGCCATCATGTAAATGTAGAAAAAATAGACGAGCTAGTTCACGATGATGTTGGGTTTGTGAAATCATCTCACAGTATTGGAAACATGACTGACGCTGAAAACAATCCATTGCAAGCGGGCAAGCCTGCAATTGAGCCAAAGAAGTAGGCTCTTCCCTGAGATGCTTACCACCTTTGCCACTTTTGTGAGACCTCCGTGGCACATTACCCTCTGCTGTGGAATCACTGTCATACTCCTGCTCATAAACTGAATCCGTCTCTGACATGGCTTTGAAAACAAGATGTCTGCAATATGTATGTTGATATAGGTGTAGTGAAGACAAAAAATTTCAATGCATGCTCAAAACCCAAATATGTCACATATGTACCAAAGCATCATAGGAAAACAAGCCACAGTGGTAATAGCTAT
The DNA here is from genome assembly GCA_034641835.2 of Pinus albicaulis. Taxonomy (NCBI): domain Eukaryota; kingdom Viridiplantae; phylum Streptophyta; class Pinopsida; order Pinales; family Pinaceae; genus Pinus; species Pinus albicaulis. The sequence continues at coordinate 162,480,461 of CM076570.1, forward strand.
GTTAAGTGAATTGGCATAAAAACAGTCACTGTTTTGATCACAAGTGAATTTGACAAATGAGTAGAAAAAGTGTAATGTAGTGTACAACCTTTGCAATGCTGGCCAAGATTTGTCAAAGGGAAAATGAGAATGAGACTGTGTTTGTCAATAGAGAATAGGAAACAGTGACAATGACCATAGTAAAACAATAGCAATGACAGTGGTAATATAATGGCGACGACAGCAATGATGAAATGGAAAACTGAGAGCGTGAGGGCCGTGACACTTTGACAGTAGATGCATAAGCACATATATCAACAATACAAGCTGGAAAATCCTTCACAAGACTGTCAATATGCCTTTCACAACCCTAAGAAATGAATTTGAAATAAACATATGGTTTACACATTTCTCCTCATCAAATTCTTGTTTCCCCACATCAAACACACTACAATCATGTTCAAAATTTACTGAGCAACCATTAAGAACCTACTTGCAAGCCACTTGAGGCGTTTTGACATCAAATCGGACGCAAGGGCAAAAAAAAAATTTGGCTCTGACACTATATGCTTAGCGCGCTTACCCAGTGCGTAGCACGCTGCATGTGCATAGTGCCCTTGTTATTTTACACAGGCTGGTGAGGCCCAACGCGTAGCGCGCCTCTTGTGCGTAGCGCGCCTTCTCTGCGCGTAGCGCACACCTCCAGTCCAGTCCACAGCTTTGAAAATCACGATTTCGGCCCTCAACTTCACCACTTCGATTTCTGCCTTGAGAATTTGTGCAAATGAATGGTTTTCCATGGCTTATATGTGAAGAAAAATATCTCATAAAATCAGATTTGATTTTAAATTTGTTCCATAACCCACTTTTATAATGTTTGGCACTTTGTCATTCGATCACTTAATACAATGTTGTTCTTTGGCTTTTCCTTGCTTTTTCTTGAGTCTTGGACTGATGATACCTGGTTGTTTTTTGCAGGGATTTTGCATTTGGCTTAGGCAAAGATCAGAGGCTTGCTCTGAAACTTCTTATGGTGAAACAAATACAATTATTACAAAAAATGAAGTTTGACAATTTCTAGTTCCAAAACAGAGTTTTGGACTAGAAATGTCTTCAAATGTTTTTGATAATAAAAACGTGAAATAGGAATCCTTTGAAACTAACTTCATGGCCTGTGGGCTTTTATTACATGTATGCAAAGGACTGAAAACCATAGACTCTAGGACTAAAGACTCTTTTTAATGAAACTAATCATTTATGACCATGAATGCAATGACCATGAACTTCAGTGATTTTTTGAGGAATTTTAATTAGCCCTGCAGGTACAAGCATGAGGAAACACAAGACAACCAGACCCCCTCGTCAGTCAATGGCATGCCCCTAGCGAAATGCAACGAAGTGAAACAAGCGAGACACCTAAAAATGATATGCAAAATGCGAAATGATCTCTGACGGAGGGCTGTAAGGACCGACTCTAACATTGGCTCCAATGGGGATGGTGGCTCCATGGAGATGCCAAGAACGGCAGATCTCTGGGGGAGTCAGACAGTGCCTTCATCCATTGGGCGATGGAGTCATTATTTCAACAGATAACACAAAAATTTTGATAGATTTATTGACTGCAAACTTGACTGAAAACCGACTAAAATTTGACCAAAACTGACTCGATTTTTAAGCTGAAAAGACTGATAAAACTGACTTGAAAAACTTCAAACCAACTAACCTCCATCTCCAGAATTATAGCCTTCGCTCCGGGCCCCAGCCTGAAGATGAGAGATTAGTACACACTTGCAATAGAACAGAAGTAAAACGATATATACAATGATGATGAAATCAGCAGAAAATACTCAGAAGTGGTATCGCTTTAGCAGCCGACCATTGATCGGCCCTCCAGGACAATCATCTCCATTCATTTCCTTGAGAAGAAAGGCGTTTTGACCGCGATACGCTGCAATCTTAAAAGGACCCTTCCATAGGTTTTCAAATTTTCCGTGCTTTCCCTTATCTTCATTCCGAGCATCCCACTTCAAAACCACCTCATCCAGCTGAAACTTATCTGATTTTGCCTTCCTGTCATAAATCTTCTTTATGCGCTCCTGTAACTTGAAAGTATTTTGAAAGACCTCCTCCCGTGTCTGTTGTAAATGAATCATCTGATTAATCCTCCGCTGCATGGGATCTTCCTCACTACCAGCTTCCTGAAGCAATTTGACTACCGGGACAGCAAGTGAAGTGGGAAAAACTGTGTCTACCCCATACACCAACTCGAAAGGAGACATGCCAATAGACTTTTTCTGACTTACCCTATCAGCCCACAGTGCATTCACTAATTTCTTGTGCCAGCCCTTTTTATTGATTTCCAGCAATTTCTTAATGATATTTACCAAGGACTTATTTGAAGATTCCGCCAAACCATTTCCTTGCGGATGGTAGGCAGTTGAATGTCCCAAGCTGATATTGTATTTATAGCAAAATTCAACCATCCTCTTAGACTTGAAGGCCGCTGCATTATCTGTGATTATCTTACTAGGACACCCAAAACGTGACAGAATATTATTTTCAAGAAAAGAGATGATTACCGCATCCGTGGCTTGTCGAGTGGGAATCGCCTCGATCCACTTCGTGAAGTAGTCCGTAGCTGTCAATATCCATCTATGCTGTCCGTAAGATGCCGGATGGATTTCCCCAATGAAATCCAACCCCCACTGCTGAAATGGTGCACTGACTTCAATTGGTTTGAGAGGCAAAGGCTGTAGTTTCTGCTTCCCTTCGAAAATTTGACATTCATGACAATTCTTAACAGCCTTATATACATCAGAAAACAAAGAAGGCCAATAGTAACCTGCCCTTAGAATCTTATTCGCTGTGGTTTTCCAAAACAGATGGCCCCCGCAGTCTCCTCTATGAAAGTCCTCCAAAACTCTTTTGGCTTCCTCCTCTACCAAACAATTCAATAACATTCCACCAGGGTCTTTCCAATATAATGCAGAATTCAATATGCAAAACTTTGCAGCTCTCAACTTCAAGGTTCTACTCTTATTTCTAGGCATCCCGGGTGGTGGAGACAAATTCTGAAGTACGTATAAAATGTCAGCATACCAAGGGGAAGAAACAAAAATATCAGATACCTGAAATGACGTACTCTCCTCATCTTCATCGGACATGGCAGCGATCAAATTTATATCTAGAGCATGCAGATTTGTTTCAGCCATAAGCTTGGCGAGTCCTTGTCCTTTGATCAGCTTGGTTGGTTTAATCTCCACATCGTATTCTAACAACGCAGCGATCCACTTACCCCGTCTTCCTTCTGGATCTGCCTGTACCAAAACATCTTTAACTGTTGCGTTAGGAACATATGCTATAATGTGGGAATGCAGTATATACACACGGAAATCTTTCAAGGCCTTTACAAGCGCAAGTGCTTGTTTCTCAATAATGTTGTATTTCAATGCTCCGTCCCTTATAATCTGACTGAAAAAAGCAATGGGCTTCTCAACTCCATCCCTTTTCTGCATTAAAACAGCTGCCAAAGTGTGCTCAGAAGCAAACGAAAACAAAATGAAGTCCTGTGTGTAGTCCGGGCTGATTAAAATAGGGGCTAAAGAAAGAGCTAACTTTACCAAATTGAATGATTTCACCACCTCTTCTGTCCACTTTACCTGACTGTCCTTTTTCAGCATGTTCGTGATTTCTCTAAGATGCTCAACAAGATTTGGAATGAAACGACGCAGAAAATTCATTTTACCATTAAAGGACTGTATTTCTTTCTTGTTCCGGGGCTGTTCAATTTGCTGGATGGCTTCAACACGTGCAGGGTCAACACGAATGCCGTCTTTCGATATGATGTGGCCAAGGAGCTTGCCTTCATCCATGGCAAATAGGCTCTTTTTTGGATTCAGCGAAATGCCATATTTTCTGCACTTCTGGAAAACAACTTTCAAATGATATAAATGTTCCTCATCAGAATTTGAAAACACAGTTAAATCATCAAGGTAAACAACCAAAAATACATCTTTCTCGTTGGCGAAATCCATGTTTATTGCACGCTGAAAGGTGGCACCTGCATTCTTCAAACCAAACGACATTTTTTCATAATGAAACGTTCCCCATGGAGTGGTGAACGCAGTCTTGTCACGATCATCTTCATGCACTAAAATTTGATTGTATCCTGAATAGCCGTCGAGTAGTGACATCCTTGATGCTCCAACTACTCACTGCAATATATGGTCCATTTTTGGCAGCGGATAATTGTCTTTTAATGACACCTTATTCAAATTTCTGAAATCGATACATAAACGGATCTCACCTGTTTTCTTTCTCACGGGCACCAAATTTGATATCCAATCTGAAAATCGGATAGGCACAATGATTCCTGACTTATACAACCTGTTTACCTCTTTTTCAATTGATGGTAGCAGCTTTGGATTGATTCTCCTCAAATTTTGACGAAAAGGCTTCTGATTTGGTTTAATGGGGATAGTATGCTGAATGATATTAGTGTCATATGTTTTTAGATCTGAGTAATCCCATGCAAAAGCATCAGAAAATGAAGACAACAATTTCACATACTCCGCTTTTACCTTTGGTGACAATGACTTTGATAACTTTACCATCTTGGGATTTTCAGCTGTCCCAATATTTACCTCTTCAACACCTTTTTCAGTCGGCCTCAATGTCAGTTTGCGGGCTACATCATCTTGGTCAAAGAGTTCCTCCAAAGGAATCAAACCCTTAGGAATGATGTTATCTTTAAGTTGCAGTACTTCCATTTGATTTATTTGTATATCATTATTACCATCATCATGTTCTTTATCTATGGAGGTGTCTTTAAACTTACCCCTATTCTGCAGAAAATCACTAATCTCCTTGTCATCCTAAAAGACTTGCCAACATCGCTGATTGTCTGGAATGGTGGGGCGGTGTTTCACATGAATCTCGAACTTGTTGCTGGAATTCATTGGAATTTTTAAATTGCTTGCTGCCTTAGCAAGTCCATCAGCAACACCATTTTGTATGCGAGGCACACATGTCAAGGTATGATCAGAAAATAATTTCAAAATATCTAAAACTGCATTACGATAAGCCCTCATGCGAGGATGCTTGGCTTGAAACTCACCCTTTACCTGTTTTATCACCAACTATGAATCACCATAGACTGCAATCCTTTTCGCTTTCAGCTTTCTAAGAATCTTAAAGCCAGCAATTAGAGCCTCATATTCCGCTTCATTATTAGAACAGTCAAATGCTAGTTTGTAGGAACATACTCTCACATTGCTTGGAACCTTATCCGGAGCAGAAAATGGACTACGAATCCAAACACCAATTCCAGCACCGTCACTACCCACTGCGCCATCAAAATCCATGGTCCAAAGACCATCTTCATCGTCCTCTAGATGTTGAAATTGTGCCAGCTCTGTTTTTCTTGTTTGCTACCCATTGTCTTTAGCTGATTGCTCCACAGTAGCTTGATTTTCTCTTCTTTCTTTTTGCAGAACTTCTCTAAAATTCTCAGTGATTTCTGGTATATCTTCCGCCTAAACTAATTGACTATCTATATCATTAAAACTATCAGTAAGCAACACAAACGACTCTAAGTCGGTATGTACATAATTTACAGGATGATTGATTGGTTTCTCCTTGCTGGTTATCATGTATTTCATCTTCTGCTCTCGATATAACTTTCTCATTTGACCGAAGACTGGAATTGTTGCATAAGAGAAATCTAACTGTAGTGTACCTTTCAACTTTGCTCCCCAAGATCTTGAAAGGAGCATCCCACATCGCGGAGGAATGTCCGCCACAACCACATCCATCAAGACATTCTTCGCGGGAATTTAATCTAAGCTTACAACCAAATATTTGATGAGTCCTATACACCTCACACGGCTGGAATCAAATGAATACAAATCATGATATTTTCTTGTAATGTCTAGTCCCAACTTTTCCATGATCGCCTTTGGCATCAGATTGTGTGAAGCACCCGAATCGAACATGGCATTGTGCAGTACATATTCATGCAACCTCAAACTGATATAAAAGGGAGCAGCATCACTGTCAGGGGACTCACCATCTAATGCAGGCCCAAATATCAATTCTGGCTGATCATCTTCAACATTTACCGTGTCAAACATGGGATCAAAATTCAGAATTTTGGAGACTTGACCTTGGTAGCTGCTGTTCTTCATGATTTCTGTCAAAGGAATAGATACTTTCAGTTTGGAAATTTCATTTTCCAAACTAAATGCTAAAACTCTTTCAACCTCTTTGACCGGAACCTCTTTCTTTTCAGCCTTATCCTTCATTGTGTTTGGCTGATTTGCCTTTTCTGCTGATGATACTTTACTAGCTGTGGGATCAATTGTCTCTTTTCCTTTCTTCTGTGGTATAGGTGAATCCGTCTTTGGTGCTGAAGCCTCTTTTATTTTCTGAATTGGATTTATGGGCACATCTCGGTTTCTCAATGAGTACTGCTTCTGTTGAGCGGACAAAGCATTCAGATATCCTCTTTGGTAATCCTCTGATTCTTCCTCTAAATCTGCATCATTTGCTAAAATGAAATCCTCATCTTTCTGTGCAGCTGAAATTTCTCCATATTCTTCATCCTCAGTAATGTAAATAGGTAGATTTTCGGGAGTAAAGAAATGGTTTTTCTCACCTACTACATCATCATCATCGTCTGAATCTTGACTCACAAAATTCTGCAAAAGAGGTGTTTTAATCTGCTGCTGGGCTGCCGTCTCTTGTGCTCTTTGTTCACGCTGTTTAATTCTGAACTGTGGCTGCTGCTGGCCACGGTAGTTGGGGTTACGAATCTGCGTTTCTGGTTTATCAAGGTTTATTCTTTTGAACATTTTTTCCATCTCACGAAGCCAGTGCGGTTATGATGTAGATGTGGAAGTCTCTTCCTTTATAGTCACTCTTTTCTCTGCTTTCAAACGGGCCCTCTTATCATTCAGATTCGCCTCAACACTAACAGCAATCTTCTGCATATCTTCTAAGGTAGGCGGATCTCTGTCTCGTAGTGAATAAGCCATCTCCGGATCAAAACCATCCGGGAATTTAAGAAGAGCTAACTTTTTAGATGGTCTTAAGTCATCTGGAATTGCATTATACACTGTATTGAATCTGATAATATAATCTTGAATGGACTCACCAGGATTACGCTTGATGCTGGTATACTCTGAAGTGATCTGCAGCAGATCTTTTTTCATCTCCCATCGATCTAAAAATTGTGTCTAAAGCTCTTGTAATGTATTGATACTTGTGGGCTGTAGTGCTCTGAACCATTTACAAACCTCACCTCCAAAAGTCTGGGCAAACAACCTCATAGACACATTTTCTTCATCTATTTCATGCAGGTCCAAGAAATCTATCATTCTGACAATATGCTGCTGAGCGGATATACTCTGTGGCGTGCCATCAAATATTGGTATCTTGCTCTGATAATCAGCAGGCATGGGGTCCAAATTTGCAGGTAAAACAAGAGGTGCAAACCTCGCAGCCATGGCTCTTGGCAGATTTATAATCTGCTGTCTCGGAGAAACAGGAGGAATGGGAGCAGTAGGTGAACGAGGTGTATGCGGTGGAGACGGAGGAGAAACTACTGCTGATTGCTAATCAGAGATCTTAGGCTATACGGGAATGATAGGGATAAAGGGAGGTTCAGTAGGAATCTGTGAACTAGATGCAATTTCAGATGGTCCGAGAGTTTGTGAAGCAGATTCAATGAATTCGGGAATGTTGGTTGCCACAATGGAATTTTGAAGATTCAGAATATAATTATCAATAGATCTATTTGCTTGCTCAACTTCTAAATACTTGATGAACTCAGGATTGATAACGGTAGAACCAGTGGCACTTTCGGATTTGGTTTCAAACAATGATAACTCAAACTGATCGTCAAACTCAATATCATCAATGTATTAAAAAACAGTGGGGTATGAGTGAGATTTGACCAAAGGAATAATAGGAGCTTCTCGATGGAAAATTCTTGGGATTAGGTTGGGGTTTTCATATACTGGAGGCGGATTTGGATCAGGATTTGATCTGGTATGCCTTCTTGAAGCCAGTGTATTGATCTACTCGGGAAAAATTTCAAGGGACACAATCAATTATCTTCAGCCTATCGACTTCTAGACTCAATCATCCAAAGGTCTAGAACGAACAAGTATACTGGGGTGATTTTTCAAATCAAGTGCTGCATTCACAAGCTAACCGGAGATCGACTGAAGCAGCGTTTATCTACTTCCGCTTATGCATGGCAAAAGCATTTCGAAAGCTACCTGGCGTGACTTCAGACTCCGTCTAAGACTCATGAAACAAACACATCAACAAGAAAACCATTGAGATTTTATTCGCTAGTATGGTCGCCACTATGTTAGCGCTCAAATCTACCTTAGGCTGAAATAAGGTAAAACTCAAGGCTACATCAAACCACGCTCAGCCTCGTAGCTAGCCCTACGAGGACAAGAGAGGGCTCTCTCCGGGTCTATCTCGGCAAAAGGTCTTCAAAGGGGCTGAGATGACTTATAATGAATAATGAATACTGATTTTAGGCTAGTAAAGAGATAGGAATGTTTGATTTTGATTTTTTGGGTTTTTGTTGGAGAAATGGGAAAAAACAATTTTTGGGTTCGGGGATAAGGCCAGATCTTTGCAGAATTCGAGTTGGGGCGAGGTAGGCAGTAGTCTTGATGCTTTTTGATTAAGTGTATGGATGGATCAGAATGAAAAGGAGCTGAAGAGGGCAAGGGAGAACATGGATCCTCTCCAAACAGGCAAAAACATGTAAAACTAAACAAATTTAAAGGCAGAGCACTGTAAACAATGGATTCAACCTCATTTACTCATTCATTTAGTTTCAGAAGCATAAGAAGGGAATGGCATACATCAAACATGAAAGAACTTACAATAAACTGAGAGATAACACCATCAAGAACTGAAAGCCACAAGAATCCCAACAGGTGCTGCAAAACCTCTGATCTTTCCTTAGCCAAAATATGAAAAATATGTACAATAGTGTGCCAAAATCTTCCCCAAGAGTCCAACCTGTAGAATGTCTCAGAAATTACATCATATAGACCTCCTAACCCCTTCCCACACCTCTAGGGGTCGAATTCCTCCTTCTAGGAGTAGTTCCAACTAATTCTAAACAAGGAGCTAGAATATAGGCATCCAAACAACTTGCCTCTAAAAGGAAGGAAACTGATTCTTACATTTGATTTTTACTTTTTTAGGAGTGAATCATCTAGAATAGGTAAAAGTGAGTCCAAGTTACATGCCAACCATAAATTTACATCAAGATAACTCAAAAATTTCATCCACAAGAAAAACTGGTTCAACTGGCCGAAATTCTGAGCTGGAAGGTGAAAAATTGACCAAAAATCTATATGCGTAGCGCGCCTGAGCCATATGTGTAGCGTGTCTTTCAGCATATTTTTGGGGAACTTATCGGCATCCAAATTGAGCTCATGATAGCTCGTTGGAAATCCCTGGATGTTGGCTATCCAACCCAAGTGGAATTTCCCAATTTGGAGCTCATTTTCCCCTCCAAAACTTCATTCTCCCAGAAGTACTTCCTGCTGGTGCAAAAGGTGGCAGAAAGGTGGTTTTCATGGTGTTTTTGGGCCTTTTGATCATCCAGAATTTGATGAAATGCTTCAGCCATACTGAAGCATGCATAACTTACCATGAAAAACCCAAAAATATAAAGTTTTCCTCCAGCAAGTGTCTCAATCATAAGCGAGCGCGTCGACGCGCTACGCGTATAACTGAAAAATCTGTTTTGAGACCAAAATATTTCAAAATGACAAAAATTTCTCCGAATTTTCTCAAATTCGGAGCGAAGACCCTCCATCATGTATCATGCCCAGCCAACGAAGCTTCGGTCAAAATCCGAAGTGGATCAGGCCTTTTCCGCCATTTTAGTGCTCTGCTCAATCTCCTCTTCAGAATCTTCATTTTTGCCTTGCAGACGTGCATGCGTGCCCAATAATGCCCTTTCATGTGAAAAAGCATGTCTGTGTCTCTATTGGCTTTCACCAACAACTTCTCCAGATCAATGTTAACATGCGTGAGGCAAGAATCTCGATCGGCCGGTGTCATATCACCAGGTCTCTTCCGGGCCAATTGTCGATCCTCACGAATTCGCCGCAGTTCTAACAGTGTGTGCTCATCTTCTAGCTGTTTTTTGCGCTGCTCCAGGTAGTCTATCACCCACTGAGCCCTCTGCAATTTCTCTTTCAGCGTGTCATTCTCGGCCTTTTGCTCCTGGATGATCTCTTTCAGTTTCGAGCTAGGAGAGCTCGCATCAACATCAATGATCGTGAAATCAGTGTCCCGGCCTCCTGATGGGCCCTCATCATGCATGGGCCTCTTTCCCCTGTCCTGAAACTGTACCTGTGCTGAAGAAGAAGGTGAGACCCCTTCCACATCATGTGGAGATAATACTCGCTCTGCTGATGGAGTCAACGAGACCCCTTCCACCCCGGGTGGAGATAATACTCGTCGTGTAGCTGCAAATAAGGCCCTGTGGCCTCGCTGGTATGTCACAAACAATGGAGCACTGATATGCTCGATCTCAGGAATGTCAGGCTGGTGTGAAGGCTCTCCCTCATCATGAACTATCTTGGGAGGCGGCTGTGGCGCTGTGAAGAAGTCACGGGAGATGAAATCCTCCCAAGTAATGCCCTGCTGTGTCAACTGATGTACCACTACGATCTTGATCAGAGCGTAATGATATATACTTCTATGCTACTGTGCTGGGGTCTTCTTCTGTACAAAAATCATCATCCTCTCTATGTTGCGATACATGAAGTATGGAATGTTCATCATACGTACCCTCGTGAAATGCATCAACAAATGGACATGGTACGCATAGAGACGCGAGAATTTTCCCTCGCAACTGAAATACCGAATGATGAGTTTCATCAATGGTGCAAACTCATCCTTCAGGAATCTGAAAGGAAAAACCCTGCTCAGGTGCCTCATAAACCCAGGTTTGATGTATGGCTCATAGTGGAATTTCTCTAACTGCTGACGTTTGTTCCATTCCTCTCCAATATTTGGTATCCCGGTGGCCTGAGCAATAGTCTCTGGTGACAGAATTAAATCTACTCCGGCGAGGTTTACACGGCCATCATGTAAATGTAGAACAAATAGACGAGCTAGTTCACGATGATGTTGGGTTTGTGAAATCATCTCATAGTATTGGAAACATGACTGACGCTGAAAACAATCCATTGCAAGCGGGCAAGCCTGCAATTGAGCCAAAGAAGTAGGCTCCTCCCTGAGATGCTTACCACCTTTTCCACTTTTGTGAGACCTCTGTGGCACATTACCCTCTGCTGTGGAATCACTGTCATACTCCTGCTCATAAACTGAATCCGTCTCTGACATGGCTTTGAAAACAAGATGTCTGCAATATGTATGTTGATATAGGTGTAGTGAAGGTTTCAATGTATGCTCAAAACCCAAATATGTCACATATGTACCAAAGCATCATAGGAAAACAAGCCACAGTGGTAATAGCTCTGTTAAGTGGATTGGCATAAAAACAGTCACTGTTTTGATCACAAGGGAATTTGACAAATGAGTAGAAAAAGTGTAATGTAGTGTACAACCTTTGCAATGCTGGCCAAGATTTGTGAAAGGGAAAATGAGAATGAGACTGTGTTTGTCAATAGAGAATAGGAAATAGTGTGATAATGACCATAGTAAAACAATAGCAATGACAACAGTGTTCCGATAATGTCAATGGAGGATATGGACAAGTGAACATGAGACTATGTGAAAACATGAATAAGGAGCAATGCTAAAATGAGGATGAAAATCATAGTGACAACAGTGGTACAATGGCAAAGAAAGGGCGTGAGGATGATGTACATAATGCGTCGGGACACCACAGACAATATAGGCATGAGTATATATATCAACCACAAGTTTTCAAACCCTCACGCAATCATTACCATTTGCTTCAAACACCCTTAAGAAATGAATTTGAAATAAACATAGGGTTTACACATTTCTCCTCATCAAATACTTGTTTCCCCAATTTGAAAACACCATAATCATGTTCAAAAATCACTTAACAATCATGAAGAACCTACTTGCAAGCTGATTGAAGTGTTTTGGCATGAAACTGGACGCAAGGGCAAAAATTTTTTTGGCTCTGAGACTATATGCGTAGCGCGCTTACCCAGTGCGTAGCGCGCTGCATGTGCATAGCACCCTTGTTATTTTACACAGGCTGGTGAGACCAAACGCGTAGCACGCCTCTTGTGCGTAGCGCGCCTTCTCTGTGCGTAGCGCGCACCTCCAGTCCAGTCCACAGCTTTGAAAATAACGATTTCGGCCCTCAACTTCACCACTTCGATTTCTGCCTTGAGAATTTGTGCAAATGAATGGTTTTCCATGGCTTATATGTGAAGAAAAATATCTCATAAAATCAGATTTTATTTTAAATTTGTTCCATAACCCACTTTTATAATGTTTGGCACTTTGTCATTTTAATGCAATTCTGGCTTTGGCTCTCACTGTCTTTCTGAGTCTTGGACTGATGACACTTGGTTGTTTTTTGCAGGAATTTGGCATTTGGCTTTGGCAAAGATCAGAGGCTTGCTCTGGAACTTCTTATGGTGAAACAAATACAATTATTACAAAACATTAAATTTGACAATTTCTAGTTCCAAAACAGAGTTTTGGACTAGAAATGTCTTCAAATGCTTTTGATAATAAAAACGTGAAATGAGAATCTTTTGAAACCAACCTCATGGCCTGCAGGCTTTTATTACATGTAGCTAAAGACTGAAAACCCTAGACTCTAGGACTAAAGACTTTTTTTTGACGAAAACAATCATTTATAACCATAAATGATGTGACCTGAACTTAAGTGATTTTTTAGGAATTTTAATTAGCCCTGCAGGTACAAGCATGAGGAAACACAAGAAGACCAGACCCTCTCGTCAGTCAATGGCATGCCCCTAGCGAAATTCAACAAAGTGGAACGAGCGAGACACCTAAGAATGATATGCAAAAAGCGAAAAGATCTCTGACGGAGGGCTGTAAGGACCGACTCTAACAGAACCTAACATGATCTTGTTGTTACTCGTGCTTGTAGCTCCACATATTCTTGTCATTTTTGTTGTATTTTCTAGAATTGGTGTGAGCTTTTATCATTTCCCATCCTTCGTAAAATCATATGCTTTTTCCCATCCATCAGGGTAAAATTTCCTTTAAAATAACCATGGTATTCCTAGAATTATGTGGAATGCATCCATGCCAAGCACATCACATAATAGTTGCTCATAAAGGCACCCAATTTAAAAAATTAATAATAATTTCTTAGTCACAACCACCTCATGTCCTTTTTGTAAGCATGAGACTTTGTAAGGAATTGGATGGGATAAAATTTTTATATTCATCTTCTCCATGAGTTCAATGAACACTAAATTTTTAGTACTTCCACCATCTATAACCAAGTTACAACACTTGCCTTGGATCTCACATTTAGTTTTTAAAAATGGCCTTCTTTGATCTGGTTCTTCCACTATCTTTTTCCCAATATTAAGTAGCATCATGTGAAATATTGAATTTTATCCTTGTTTTTAGTGAAGTATAGTCACATTTTATCTAGAACCAAAAGCATCATTAATTTCTATAACTTGCATTCTAGCTTCACCTCTTCTACCTGAATTTCGTCCTTCCGGACACTCACATTTCTTATTTCCTTCAACTCCAAAAGCAAGTAATTTATTACTTCCTGTTTCCTATTTTCATAATTCTTCTGCCTCTTCTAGAGCTATTTCCACCTCTACCACCTAGACCACTAGTGGATTCTTCTTCCCTTTCACTACCTGTAGCAGTACCTTCCTTACCTTTGCCTCTCAAATTTATTCCTCTACATTTCTGGTTGTGTTTCCCTATTGAAATTTTCCTCTACCTTTCTATTGTGTTTCCCTATTCAAATTTTCCTTTACCTTTGTGTTATGTTTCCCTATTCAAAATTTCCTCTACCTTAACGCAATATGATAGGCTTCATCAATGGTCAAAAAAAAATGCACGCTCATCTTGCCTTGGATAAAATATTTCACTTCATTCACATACCTTATGACTATTTGGAGTTTTGGCTCTTTTATACCAAATAGAAGTGAGAGTAAAAAAAAATATTCGGTGTACTCATGAACATAGGTTTCCTTTTGTCATAGATTCTAGACTTACCTACAAAAATTTTGTTGGTAATGAAGTAGTAAAAACATTTCCTTGGTCTTCGTGACCATTGTTACACCAATTTTTGGTCATGTAACCATTTACAATTAGATGGATCGAAGTACACCATTTAAGACCAATTTTACCATAGTAAAATTGCCTTCACTATAAGAAATAATTTAATAAACCATATTTTATTAAGTTGTTTCTGGTTCAGAAAAGAGACCCCATGAGAAATAATTAAATAAATCCTTATTTATTCGATTTTCCACTAGGAATATTTAATTAAACTATTATTTAAAAAATATTCCTTGTCATATTTAACCCAATTATGAGAAATGATTAGATAAATCATTATTTTCCTTATTTTTATCTAGGAGTAATTATTTAAATCATTATTTAGTTATTATTCCTTGTTAAATTTGACTAAATCACCTAGAAATAATTAAACAAACCATTATTTGTTAATTATTCTTTAACCTCATTATTGAAATCATAAATAAATCATTATTTGATTATTATTTCTAAATAAATATATGTAACAAATTTAACTACCTTTTCCCTCTGAAAAAATATAATAAAATATTCCAAGCGGTTAGATCTAGATCTTGGTTAACAATATTTTATTATTTTCCATTATCGAGGATAACTCAATGTTTTGTTATAAATAGGAAGGTTTTCTATTATTTATTCAATTTGATCACTTTCATTGTCGCACTTTGATCATTCTCATTGCTACTACTACTTTCTTTCCTTCTTGAGCTCCCTTAGAGTTCAACACAGTTTGGGTTTTCTACACCATTGAGAGAGAGAAACTTTTGCATCTGAAGCATTGAGGACAACCAAGAACCCATCCAATTGAGTGGGACTAGTAACATCATTTTTTGTTCCCTTCCCAGGTGTTATAATATATATAAAATTCTTTGTGCCTTGTCTCGTCTATTGGATGTATGGAGCATTTATTATTTCTTTTCACTGTTTAACTAATTTTACTGCATAGATCACATTTCTGGAAGCATTTTTGTTAACTATCACTTCCATATCTAAATAAGTTAAGTAGTGATCTTTGTTGTTAGGTTTTTTTGTCACACGCAAATAAAGTGAGCCTTTTTCCATACACTTTCATTAAGAATTTACACTAACAATTCGCGACTCCACTGCATTTTTAATTACAACATTGTCCTTAACAATTGACGACTCCATTATGGTTTATTCAAATCCCTCCATGAAAAATAGCTTCAGTAACTAGGTTTTTTATTAAGCTGTTTTCAGTCCCCTGAAGTTTCTTTTTAACCTTTATGCCCTAAAACAGTAAAAATTCTAACTTTCGTGTGTTTTCAGGTGTTTTCCAAAAGTAACAGTTATCATTCACATCAGAAACAACAACTTTTTCTGCAACCTTCCACATGACGATCCCAGATATGAAAGTTGAACTTTTTGGCCCAGAACCTTCAATTTTTGCATGAACTCACACCTGTCATCCCTATCTTGAGTTTTTCTTTGTATCTCCCTTAGGGTTGCCTTATTTCCCCTAGTATTTGAACCTTTCTCCTCCCATTTTGCAATTTTTTTCCCTTTGATTTCTTGCCTCTTCTTGCCCTTTTTCCAGCAAATCTAACTCATTATATCTCCATCCCTTAGACTACATATATTTTGGTTCTCTTGTGTGTTTTCATTCAATTTTTCCTGCCTCTTATATTATTTGTTTTGGAAGCCTTCTTTTTGGTTGAATTTGTGCATCTCTAATTGTTTATTTTACTATCATTTCATTTTTATTTATAGTACTTCAACATTTTTTATTTTTCTTTATACAATTGTATGGGATTAATTAAAATTAACACATGGCTTGATCACATGCACACATAAAGCGAAGAGTGCTTGGTTTAAACTTCCAAACCAAGACGTAAAATTCGCAATTAATTTATCTACCTCACTGAGCCTTTGTTTATCATTCTTCAACCTTTTCATGTCATTTGTGACTTTCCATCATAGTGCCCCCAAGGAATTTATCTCGGAGACTCCAAGGCCTTCACCCTCAGTTTCCGTTAGGAAGGGTTATTCCACCGCACAAAATCTAAGTTATTCCTCCGCTAAGTTCCCATACTGACTATGGTTCTGGTTCATCGAGTTCTTCCTCTAATTCCGAACCTGGTTCCCCTCCACCTCATACAGTCATCATGTCAGGTGCCAATGTAGGTGCTAGTCCCCAAGTTGATGGTGGCCCCAGACCTAATTCTGGAGCAGATACTAGTGGATCTGCTACTAGAACCATCTTGGCTACTCCTTTGCCACCTTTTATGGTAGGTTTAAGCCTTCCTGATTTAAGCCAGTTAATCAATGAACCTATACTCCACAATCCAGGTTGGCCAGATATGCCAAGTAAGCTTCCTTATGACTTTTCTAAGTTTGAAGGAAAGGTTGGAGAGGACCCTACTAATCACACCCTCTCCTTTCAAATGTGGTGTTCATCCAATTCTATTACCGATGACTCCATCCTCCTTCGGTTATTACAACGCATGCTCACTAGAGAAGCTACCAAGTGATATGTTGACCAGGTCGTTGCTTCTCATTCCACTTTTGTGACTCTTGCTAGAGAATTTATGTCCTACTTCTAGATAACTCGCTGCTACTATATCGATACTGAGTTGTTGATAACATTTCATCAAAATTCTGCCACCTTCCTTTCTGACCATGTCCAAGAATGGCATAGAAGGAGGAGCTTGTGTTGAGCTTCTACATTTGACGACCATGTCTATATGGATTTGTTACACAGAATGATTTTTCCTTCTATTGTTAAATATATCACATCTCAATTTCCTCAGACCGAGGAAGAAGATCTACAAGTTGCATTGAAATATGACTTTATCTACACCCAGTCTGTTTATGTTTATACAATTTTACTGAATCTTCCTAGACCTGGTGGTGCTAATGCACCAGGGGAATATCACACCATCGACGCTATCATTGGATCTCTTTCACATTTGTATACTCATCCTTCCATGAGTTATGGTATTCCTCAGGTAGGGACCGGCTCCTCAAGTACTTATCCCCCTTCTAGCAGCATGTATCCTGGTCAAAGCATGCCTTACACATTTTCCCAATTTCATCAATTGATGCCAAGGCCAACTGTTTCTCAACCTATTTACCTCAATGTTGCTTAAACTCCTTTCTATCCTTATCCACAACCCAGTGCTCTGTCCACTCTGGAATCAACACCACAGCCTCTCATGCCCTCTCAATCTCTACCACAGCAACCGTCTCCCCCTCAAGGTTAGGTGTATGCACAATAGAGTATGACTAGTCCTCCTAATTTGAAGGAAAAAAAATAAGGGGAAAGGAAACCAAAACCAACCAGTGTAGGGTAACCAAGGGCACCAAGGTAATAAACGAAATTTCGCCCAAGGGAATGAGCTTAACACTACAAACCAGAAATAGGGAGATAAACCTAGGTATAATAGGCCCCTTCATACCAATAAGCCTTGTTATTGTTGTGGTGTTCATGGCCATTATACTCATAATTTTCCACTTTTACCGTAGATTCCCCAGTCGTGGGAAACACAAGAAGCATCTAGAGGACATCAAGCCACCACTTTGGTTCCTTCACATACTACACCATCTCAACCAATTGTGTTCACTAATCCTTTCCCTCAACATGGATATGTTGCTACCAAAATCTTTCAAGGTTAGGCTGCACCTCAACCTTCAAAGTCTGGTACCCATGACTACTAGATTCTCATGGTGAATTTTGAAGAGGTAAATATCATCGATGTCAACCTTCATACTCGGTCATGCCAACATGACAAGGAACATAGTACATCTGCAACCATGTCCTAAACCAAAGTCACCACAGAGTCCATTTCGACACCTAGTGTTCCCTTACAGATCCCTCAACCTAGGGAAAAGGTCATTCACAAGATCCCCAAAGGGCCATTATGTCGAAATGCTGCTTTTGCCAAAGCCACCCACACCTACAGTATAGTATATGACTTGGTTGAGTTGCTTGCTTCCATGTCAACATTGGAAGTCCTCCAATTGTGCCCTTCACAACGAAAAGCTCTATTATCTTATTTAGGAACTATGGATCCTTTAGTTTATCATTTGATCATCTTTGATCTTTAAAAATCGTAACAGCCCCCCTTACCTTCGTAATGCCAATGTCTCGCGTTGCATCATTGACGAGGGTGCATCTTCCTATGTGGTTTTTGTCTCTATTTGTAATAAAATTGGATCACCATGCTTAGCCCCATCCACCATAACTTTGTGTGCTTAGGATGGTCACCCTTCTCAGCTCCTTGTCATGTTAAAAAATTCTCCTGTCACTCTTGTGGGTAAGACTGCTTTTGTTGACATTGAATTCATTGATGCCCCCTTGGATTACAACGTCCTATTAGGTTGTAAATATACCTATGCCATGTTTTTTGTCACATTTTTTTTCACCATAAGATGTGATTTCCTCACAATGGAAATATCATCACCATCAATTAGTTGACATATTTTGAACTGTAGTCTCAAACCTCCCCCCGAGTCTATCATATCTTCGGTGGCCGATAAAAAATCAATCGCACCTATCACCAGTGTTTCACCAGGAGTCTATATAGATTCCACCTTAATTGGTTTATTTCCTGGTCACCCAACTCTTATCATTGGCCCCATGTAATCGAATGTTTGCATGATGCAAGTGTCTCGGGCTTTCCACAAGAAGTCTTGTTCAACCAGCGAACAACCAACACCTTCGCAACTTGTTGGTGGTCATTTGAAGGAGCATTCAAAACCTTCTCCTTAAGTACCTTCTTCTTCTGCTGGTGTCTCTTCCAAACGGTCCCCCTAGCCTTAACCATTTGGGACCCATTTTTCCATGCCATTACCCTTATGTTCAAATATTGTTTCTAGTTCCCCCCTCTAGATTCTTTTTGGTGCATGTTATGGCTACTTTGAGCCTTCAAAATTTTACCCTAGGGATCCCAGTCTGGTACATTGATCCCCAACAAACACTTTTCCTGGTCAGCTGACGTAGCATAAGCTTATTAAAACCAACAATATGCATAACATTGTAGGTATCAATCTAGTCCCAGGGTTAAATATTATATAAGGTTAAAAATAATTAACTGCACCCAAAGTCTAGCACATTTAAAAATGATTTTGAAGTAGAACTTCACATCATCTATCATTTTCTTTTAAAACCCCTTTATCCAAGGTTTAATCCTTTAATTTATTAACAAGCAAAAGCCCCTTCATTTAATTATCCTTGTTTAAAACCATTTCACCAATATTATTCCTTTGCATGGACACTAAAATTGACTCAACGCTTATCTCTACCATTGATTCAACTTAATTTGAATCCAATAGATATCGCTCATCTATGAAACACTTTTATTAATTCCATACCGGTAATCAAATAACTACCATCGATCCCATTCACAATCTGATGATCCTCATCATGTCTCATTTCAACTAGCATGAGGATTAATGCTTTTGATCTCACGCGAAATAAGTGATTTTAATGTGCCACACGTCGCTTCCTCAACACAATCGTATACTTTCCAGAAATACTACTTACCTCTTTTGAGTTTTGTGAGAAACCTTTAATGGTTTTCAAAACTACTTTTTCCATTCCACTGCACCATCAACTCACGGTTTGCACAATTCCAATATTCAATTTTATCCTTCTGCTGGGTCTACTCTCACATTTTAACCTGAAATATGAAATTCAAAGTGAACACACTAATGTGATTTTATTAAACTGATATCCCTCCTTTGTTATTCTGCATTTAATTCTCCTTTGTAAATATTTAATCCAGGTGCTCAATACACTCTGTTCTTCAAACCTCTACAAAATGCGTATTTGACATAAATTTGAATTCTGATTTATTTTTAGTGACATTGAATCAATTTTGTATTGATGATCAATATTTGACATACAGAATCCATGTAGAATTTAGATTATAACATGAATTTTGATCCCTTAAGAGCACGCAATCTCTTGAATTCATATTTTATTGTTATTTCCATAATTTCACTGTTCAATTGGATTTTATACACGTTGTTTCATTAAATGCCACATTCTTTTAATGGGTCACCATTGATCCATTTTGTGATTGATGGTTGCTTATATATCCCTTAAAATATGATATCTTATATAGATTCAAACCCAATATTTCAGTACTCATAAATTGGAATTCAAATACTCTATTCATTCTTCATTTTTCTATCTCTTGCATATATAAATATAACACCAATCCTCTGATTCAAATACAAATCATACTTCCATCAATAAATGCATACACACCTGATTCAAAACCGAATTTGTCCGTATATATATATATATATATATATATATATATATATATAACCAAATAATTACAAAGGATATCTTTTCTCTAGCCTGATATTCTAATCAGTGGCCTTTTCACCCACTCTCTAGCCGGTAGGCTTTTACAATTCATACTTTTCTCCCTACCTAAATCCTAATTTTCCAATGCCTTGAGGCTTATCATTTTTATACAAAATATTTTGAACCAATTTAGGTTCATATCATCCATTATCTCAAAAAAATCCTAGATATCTTCTAAGTCCTCATTTTCCTCAACTAATCCCTAAGGGTCCTCTTTCATCAACAAAATCATGAACCCAATTCTAATTTAGGATTTACAATTAATTCCTATATCTATCAATCCCTATGAGCTCTCAACTAGCCTAGTTCTGTCATGTTATCTAGCATTCGAGGACATTTAAAAAATCCCTCACAATATTTAATTAATTCTCATTAAAATCACTAAAAACATTACATAAGAAACCAACTCTCTCGAAAAACACAAGACCCCTAAGTCTATTAAAATAAAAAGATATTTCTGAGCCTAATTCTCCTACATCAGATTCAAAAAGTTAAAAATAATCATGATCTCCTGATCATGTGCTTTTAATCTGTGTCTTCCTGGATCCCATACCCTATTTTGTTGATCTCCATAAGCTGCATTGTGTTCATCATTCTTCAGCTGAATCATCAGTCAAGGGGAAGAAAGGTAGCAGATACATCAGAGGAAACAGACACAAGGAGAGATAGAAAAAGAAAGGCAAAGGAGATAGACAAAGAGCAGAGAGCTGAAGAGCTGGAGAGACATAGTAGGTTGCAGAAGAGCCATTTGGTTCCAATATCTAGCCAGGACAAGTGGTCCTGCAAGTGAATTCATTTGTCAATATGAATGAAGGAATTTGTTCCTGAATGGATGTGTATAGGTTGATTAATTTCTGTGTGGGACAGAACAATAAATTTCAATTATGGGTTGTCGATGTTGTGGTTGAACAAATGCATGATTTGAAGTCATCAATGACATGGCAATGACATAGAGTCCACTGTAAAATTCGATATTACAATCATCGATTGAATAAGGCGCTTGAAGAAATTACAGGCTCTGTTATGAAATTATGGGTTGTGAAGTTCTGAGTTTTGAATTCCATATAGAGACCTTATTGTAATGGAGGACTGGCTTAATTTGATGTCTATAAGCAGGGATTTATAATTTGGAGGAGCTGCAGTAAACCCAAAAGAGGAATGATGGCACAGTAATCTTGCGAGATAGGCTTATTACACACACTGTATTAAAACAGTGATGGCTTAGTTTTATGAATTTGAGGAATTATTCGATGAAACGTCTTAACCCTGCAAAGATCTTGAATTTCTTTAACCCTATTTGATAAGGAAATCTATTCTGAATTTCCATTTCAGTGTTGGAGAACCAGGAGCAGAGTAATGAATTCGTAAAGTATGGGTCCATATGACAGATCGGAATAGAGAGAGAGGCCGATCGCAAGGAAGTGAAGAGGCTAGTTAAAGTTGAAGGATTGACCCTATTGGAGGAAATTACTAGTTATTCCAGTCTATGATTTTATAGACTTGGGTTATAGTGATGATTAGTGAAGAACACAGTCGATGTAAATTTTGACTATTGAATATGCTTGAATTAAATTGAACCCCTGCTTGGTATGAATTCTAGTAGAGATTGACTGTGGAGTCCGTTTTCAATAACATCTCAGCTTGGAATGACAATAGAACATGCTCATTCTGCGTTGAACTTTATTTTGACTAAGTTTTATTGAAATCGATGGAATCGATCCCCAATCAATAGTGTTGAACTGTGTGATAGTTCGAAAATATGATCTGCATTAAGGTGAGTATGCATGTAGTGATGGTGTAGGGCATGGAACCATAGTGACAAGAATTACAAAGGAAGTGGCAGAACTGTTCGATAGAATAGTGTAGTGAGTAGAATAAACCTCACATTCGAATCTTGAGCGGAACGAATGGAACCTTGAAACGGGGCAAGTGGAACCGTGAAAGTAGGTGGAAAAACCATTTATGGTATTTGTGTAAATTTAAAATGGTAAGTGGATTTTGAAAAAGGAACGCAATATCACAAAATGTTTTACACGTGGCAAAGAGTGGTTATAAAAACCACTCTCATCACACAATTTTGATAAATTAACATCAGTGCATCTAAATTACGTGATAATGGGCGATGATCGTTGGATCGTACAAGACAAAGCGACATTCCATCAGCCATAAGATCCGGTCGACGGTTAGTGAATGAGGTAAGTAGTTGTGGGCCTGACGATTTCATTTAAATATAAGGCCTGGTTAAGGTATGGTGAACATTTTATGTAAGGTCAAGACTTATTACAATGTTAAGAAAGGCGGAGGTTATAATGTATATTAATATAGGTTGATATATATGAAGCGGACCTGTGTAATTGGATTTATATGCTAAGCACAACATATTCATATGTGTGGTATATACCTATGTTGAATTGTGATAAAGCCTACGGTGGGCCAAACATAGGTTGAGTTAGTCCACGTGAATTTGAATACATGGTAGAGTGTTCACATATAAGTTAAATACGTGGGTTTATTATAAGGTTCATAATAAATTGAATGGGGTCGTAATATATGTCCATATATTATAATGGATATGCAAGTCACCAAGGGGTGCTACGTATGGTGGTCAACATATAGTAGTACGTTGTGGGCCCGAGCATTATTACATGAAGTCGGGGTTTGATATCTATTGCAATGTTGATATATTAAAGTTGAGTGTGCATATAAGAATGGTCTATGTGGATTGGATATGTTATGATGTGGGACCCAACTGAACCTTAATATCTTTCATAGTAGTAATAAAGTCCAAAGCTTATTATATGTTTGATGGTTGGTACTTTGGGTTAAAGGAAATTTGAGTAATTAATCTAAATACTCTTAAGAATAGGTCCTCATATGGTGAAATTGTAAAGTCGATATTAATCATGAGGATTGGGAAAAGCTTCCGAAATTGAAACGAAAATTGGATGGGTTTTATTAAAAGAACATTGTATATGCTTGAGGGTTTATAACCATATTAAAGGAAGGTTCTGTACAGTATTGAAATTGTCAATTGAGATTATTGTGAGTTGCCCAGATTGTGCATTGTATTGGAGGATAGATTAACCATTGGGGTTATGGTTTGTAAGGTTTGAATATTAAATTAGAATGCCGATAATGAACATTAATTTGCATGAAATAATAGGAGAGAACCTTGAATAGTGGGCTTATATTGGGTTTATAACCATGGTGATATTAAAGCTTCCGCATTCATTTATTTAAATTGCCAGTGAAGGAAACCAAAGCATTGGAATTTGCCCATATTTAAAGTCAGCAGTTATATATATATATATATATATATATATATATATATATATATATATTGTAACGCAGTTATATATATACAGCAGACACACTATTGCAGTGAACAAGTAAATATGCGCATGAATAAGAATGTGGTTTTGACAGGTATACAAGCATAGGAAGTAGGAGAATATGCAGAACTGAAAAAGATAGTGAACAGAGTATGCATAACAATCTCTTAACAGCAGCAGAAAAAGACAAAACCAGCAAAGCCAAAGGCTAGAAAATGGGCTGAGTGAAATTCATATATGTAACTGAAAATGGGAATGTAAATGTTGCAATTGATTTTATATTGTTTGTGATGCATTCGCAAGTCTCCGGAGGAAAACAAAAATCCCACTGTAAATTTGGAATTAATACATATTGTTATATTTTTTGGAATGAGTTGATAAAAGAAATGAGGAGGTAGAAGGAAAAGAGGCATGGCTGTCCATTTCAAATTCCATGAGGAATGCTAACAGTCATAAGGAAATTTCTATAAATAATATCACATTGATATGCATAAGAAGGTTAGAGTGTGAGGTAAGAAAATGCAGAAATAAAGAAGTAAGGCATAGGAGAAGGAGGAGCTGATAGAGAATCCGAGAAGATGCTGAGATGATGCAGGGTAGATATGAGGATTGATGGACAACAAAAGAGAAGGTACAGAATAGATTTGATATCCAAGGTAAATCAGCAAGTTTTTTTCTTTTGAAAGAGTAAGGAAGTTGGAGCTTCCATATCTAATTTTAGCTTGATAGATGTCAGTTGTAGCTGAGTGAGGTAGGAGCCTCCTGTAGGTTGTAGCCTGCAGAAAATAGATGGGAGTTGGTTCTTCCACATCAAGTTGTAGCTTGATAAATTGTCAGTTGTAGCTGACTGAGGTTGGAGCCTCCTGTAGGTTGGTGCCTGCAGAAAATTGATGGGAGTGGGAGCTTCCTTGCAAGTTGTAGCTTGCAGAATTGAGGTAGGGGCCTCCTTTGGGTTGGATCCTACAGAAAATCAGTGGTGAGAGGGAGTTGGAGCTTTCCTTTGCATCACTACAATAATAAGATGTGTTTTTCTCCCTTTATGGGTTTCCACTTATATTGGTGTTTATGTGCATGATGTCTATGTGTTGATATGGTATATCTATTCTGCTAATACTTGCTGCTGACATATTAATACTGCTGGTACATTATCTAATCTGCTTATTAATTGCTGCTCACAAATAAAGATTTATCACACATTATGCTGATCATTAAACGAAGGTGTTAATAAAGTTTAATGAAAAGTTTTAAAATTCCATGAATGTGTTAAAATGATTCACCCCCCCCCCCCCTCTTAGTTTAACTAAGGGTTCAACAATTGGTATCATAGCAGGTTCCTTTGGTGCAAGCCTAATAGCTTGAAGGAGATATGGTTGAGTCATGCACTATCAAAATGCACCTGTGTTAAATACAAAAAAAAATTCTTGAATGGAGAGATAATGTTAAAATAGGATTATTGTCTTATGAACCTGAGGTATGGAAGCTTGTATGTGATGGTTACTGCACAGACCCTCCCACAGTGCAAGAACAACATAGGAATTCCAAGGCAAAATGTGTGATATTCAACAGTCTTCATAACAAGGATCTTGAGTTAATAATGGATTTAACCTGTGCAAAAGAAATCTGGGACAGATTGCATTTCATGCATGGAGTAGACACTGAGGATTACATTATCAAGAAGGAGAAGAAAATTAAGAAGAAGAAAAATTCATTGCAAAAGGAAAATATTCAATAAAATGAGGTACCTACTAGTGTGAATGCTAGTAAGAACCATGAAGAAATTGCAGCTGAGGAAAATGCCAAACTTGACACAGCCTTGACTGAAATAGAAATATTGAAGAATGAAAACAAAGACCTGAAGACATTGGTGCAAATATGTGATGAGAAAGAATATGAAGATAAGAAAGACATTATTTGCCTGAGGACACAGCTTGAAGAAGCAAAGAAAGTAGAAGACACTCTGCTACAACAAATGAGAGAGAAAAGTCTGGAATCTGAAAAATTGGAAGAAGAAGTAATGAGCCTGAGAAAGAAATTAGAAAAGGCCCAAAGAGATTTATTAATGAATACTCCTCAAATGAAAAGCTCTGGACCGTTGGACCAGATTCTAAAGGCTCAAAGGTCACCTCTCATAAAGGTTGGGATAGGATATGAACGAGAAACCAGCAAGTCCAAGGTTGAAGATAACAGGAATGTCATTTTCATAAAAATTATAAAGGATAGTGAAGCAGCTCAACAGATTCCTACAAAAATAGAAGCCAGCAAGAACAGGATTGTGAAGAAATAAATAGAATCAAGCAACAACATGGTAGGATAGAGAATGAAAGGATGAAACAGTTAGCTATAAAGGGCTCTCACACTCCTGAATATGAATTGAATAAATTTGGAAGATGTCAAAGGAGGTTCTTTCATCCTATGAAAAATATCACATGTTTTTCTTGTCACAAGCCTAGACATAGTGCAGGATATTATAAGACAAATCAAATCCATTCAAACCAGAAAAGGATGCAGAAAATGAGAAGAACCCATTAAGCAAGAAAATGGAGAAGACAATCTTTCACCAGGTACACAAATCATTTCCATGGCTACTGCTATGCATGCAATAATTTTGGACATAAATCTGTTGAATGTAAATTGTATTAAAAAAGGGGAACAAAATATTACACATCAACTCAAATGTACATTGGTCAAATAAGATGTTATGTATGCCTCAAGCATGGTCACAAAGAAAAGGACTGTCATCTGCCATATACACTAAAGAACTCTAGACAGAAGATGGAGTCTGGTCAAATCAAACAAAGCTATGAATCAAATAGGAGTAAAGACATTATGAAGAACCCCAATAAAGTATGGAAGGAAAAGAGAAAGGGGGAGCCTGTTACATCAATAACATAATGAATCCATCATATTCTCAGGGGGAGCTACTCTAGGGAGCAAATCAAATATCCAACCAGTGATAAATATGAAGCAACATCCCAGGGGGAGAGAAGTTTATAAATAGTCCCCATGAAAGTGGTCTAAGAAGAGCTCCATGAAATGAGAACAGCTATGAGATTAGGAAGAGAAAGGAAATTCCTTTAACAAAGAACTATAGAGGAAGAAGATCATATGAAGTATTAAATACCTGACAGACTGGAGGAAGAAGAAAATATAGCAAGAAGCCTTGGTGGTAGAGAAAACATCAGCACATCAAGTGATGATCACATTGTGCATCATACTGCTAGAATTAATAATGAATCACATTAAGAAGAATGAGTAAGAAAAGTAGTTCTCATCATATAGTTACATCACTCATCTATGAAAAGTCCCCTTGAAGGAGTATAGTTAAGTAAGTGATAAATCTCTGAGTGATCTGCCCATGAAGATTCCTAATAAAGGAATTGAAGATGTGTTCCTGAAGATTATTTTGTTAGACCAGTTGAATTGTATGTAAAGCAGCAATGATTCTGGAGAAGTTTTAGAAAGGAAAATGAAGTGATATTCCTTTGAACAGAAAGACAGAATAAGAAAAATAGTTAATGATGCCAAGATCAGACTCGACATATTGATGAGTGTTAGTGTGAACAGTGGAAAGCTCAATAGTATGAAATTATGAAGGTGATCTTAACTATGGGTTTATGTGAAAAATGAAGTGAAATCTCTGCATGGTTTATCAAAGAAGTATAAATTGGTATTTGATACAAGTAGTATGCCTTTCTGAAGTCAGTACATATATATATCAGGCCTTTCTCTTGAAATCAGTCATAACACCGTGTGAAGTCTATTTGCTGAGAGTTCAATCAAACATCTTGAATATGTTTTTGTTGTAAATCATCATGACAGAATAGTTGTGTTAATCTAACAGTTGAAGCTCAAAAGTCTGTTATTGATTCATCTCAAGCATACTTCAGCAGAAAATATTAGCTGATATTTCACAATTAAAGATAGATTGATCATTGACATACATAATCCCTTATGACATAAAGGAAATTGAATGATTGATAAGTGAGACTGACAAATACACTGAATGTATCTAGCCTCAAGGGTTTGTTTTGAAAATACATTGTACAAGCAGGAAAGTGATTTGGTCACTAATATTGAAATATATTGCTTATTCTCACAATAAGCTATAAGCTCTGGTGTGATTCATTTTTTCACAATAGCAATAAGGACCTTTCAGTCTTTAAGAGTAATTTCCCTGTCAGCAGTCTAGCACATATCACCAATAACAGGCAGGAAAGGTGTAGCATAGTAATAAAAGATATACTGGCTTCATCACAATTGAATAGATGTGTATTGTAGATGTTCTTTGCAGAAAAATTCTTACTCCATGTACAACCTTCCTCTATAGATATGCATCGTAGATGAATATTATAATATAGACAGAAGTATAGATGAAGCAAGCTTTATATGTCACATGGAACATTCACGATCTTTAAGCATTGATCCAACTATGCATCTATGATTATACAAGTCTAATTATATATGGCTGTCCTCACCTACACTACATACAAGTGCAAAGAGTCTATGCTTTGGGATTGTATCAACTTATTGTGTATATTCAAGTTATAATAATTCTCAAAAGTGTTCTCTCAACAACTATTGTACACCAGTTTAGAGCAACATGGTACAAAGCTAGAAGAAGAAGGCCTAAACATAACTCAGAGAGAGGAAATGAAGAGATAGAATGCACACTAGGAAATGAGCAACCCTTTGCCATTGATGTCAAAGGGGGGGGAAAAGAAAAAAGGGGCTTCTAAAAGGCAAGCACAAGAAGTGTATGGCCATCATTGCCAAAGGGGGAGACTGTTGGAAATGTTATCATTGATGACAAAGGAGATGGCAAAGGAGGAGCACCTAAAACATTAGTCAAGGGGCAGAAAGGTAGCAGAGGCATCAGAGGAAACAAAGACAACGAGAGATAGCAAAGGAAAGGAAAAGGAGACAGACAAAGAGCAGAGAGTTGAAGATATGGAGAGACAGAGTAGGCTGCAGAAGAGCCATTTGGTTCGAAGATCTGGCCAGGACAAGCAGTCCTGCAAGTGAATTCATTTGTCAATATGAATGAAGGAATTTGTTCCTAAATGGATGTGTATAGGTTGATTAATTTCTATGTGGGACAGAAGAATAAATGTCAATTATGGGCTCTCGATGTTGTGGTTGAACAAATGCATGAGTTACAGTAATCAATAACATGGAAATGACATAGAGTCCACTGTAAAATTTGATACTACAGTCATCTATTGAATAAGGCACCTGAGGAAATTACAGGCTCTGTTATGAAAATATGGGCTGTGAAGTTCTGAGTTTTGAATTCCATATAGAGACCTTATTGTAATGGAGGACTGGCTTAATTTGATGTCTATAATCGGGGATTTATAATTTGGAGGAGCTGTAGTAAACCCAAAAGAGGAATGATGGCACATTAATCCTGTGAGATAGGCTTATTACACATACTATATTAAAACAATGATGGCAAAGTTTTATGAATTTGAGGAATTATGCGATGAAACGTCTTAAACCTGCAAAGATCCTAAATTGTTTTAACCCTGTTTGATAAGGAAATCTATTCCGGATGTCCATTTCAGCATTGGAGAACAGGGAGAAAAGTAATGAATTCATAAAGTATGGGTCCATATGACAGATCAGAATAGAGAGAGAGGCCAATCGCAAGGAAGTGAAGAGGCTGGTTAAATTTGAAGGATCAACCCTATTGGAGGAAGTTACTAGTTAGTCCAGTATCTGATTTTATAGACTTTCATTACACTGATGATTAGTGAAGGACGCAGTCGATGTAAATTTTGACTATTGAATATACTTGAATTAAGTTGAACCTCTGATTGGTATGAATTATGGTAGAGACTGACTGTGGAGTCCGGTTTCAATAACATCTGAGCTTGGAATGACAATAGAACATGCTCAATCTGCGTTGAACTTTATTTTGACTAAGGTCGCTTGAAATCGATGGAATCAATCCCCAATCCACAGTGTTGAACCGTGTGATAGTTCAAAAAGAGGATCTGCGTTAAGGGGAGTATGGATGCAGTGATGGTGTAGGGAGCGGAACCATAGTGAGAAGAATTACAAAGGAAGTGGCGGAACTGTTTGATAGAACAGTGTGGTGAGTAGAATAAACCTCACGTTGGAATCTTGAGTGGAACGAACGGAACCTTGAGACAGGGTAAGCGGAACCGTGAAAGTAGGTGGAGAAACCATTTATGGTATTTGTGTAAATTTAAAACAGTAAGTGGATTTTGAAAAAGGAAAACGATATCACAAACTGTTTGACACGTGGCAAAGAGTGGTTTATAAAAACCACTCTCATCACGCAATTTTGAGAAATTAACGTCAGTGCATCTAAATTACACGATAATGGATGATGATCATTGCATCGTCCAAGAAAAAGTGACATTCCATGAGCCATCAAATCTGGTCGACAGTTAGTGAACGAGGTAAGTAGTTGTGGGCTCGACGATTTCATTTAATTATAAGGCCTGGTTAAGGTATGGTGAAATTTTTATGTAAGGTCAAGACTTATTACAATGTTGAGAAAGGCAAAGGTTATAATGTATATTAATATAGGTTGATATATATGAAGCGGACCTGTGTAATTGGATTTATATGCCGAGCACAACATATTCATATGTGTGGTATATACCTATGTTGAATTGTGATAAAGCCTACGGTGGGCCGAATGCAGGTTGAGTTAGTCCATGTGAATTTGAATACATGGTAGAGTGTTCACATATAATTTAAATGCATGGGTTTATTATAAGGTTCATAATAAATTGAACGAGGCCGTAATATATGTCCATATATTATAATGGATATGCAAGTCACCAAAGGGTGCTACGTATGGTGGTTAGCATATAGTAGTATGCTCTGGGCCAGAGCATTATTACATGAAGTTGGGGTTTGATATCTATTGCAATGTTGATATATTAAATTTGGGTGTGCATATAAGAATGGTCTATGTGGGTTGGATATGTTATGCTGTGGGACCCAACCGAACCTTAATATCTACCAGAGTAGTAATAAATTCCAAAGCTTATTATATGTTTGATGGCTGGTACTTTCGGTTAAAGGAAATTTGATTAATTAATCTGAATACTCTTAAGAATAGGTCCTCATATGGTGAAATTGTAAAGTCAATATTAATCATGAGGATTGAGAAAAGCTTCCGAAATTGAAACGAACATTGGCTGGGTTTTATTAAAAGAACATCATATATGCTTCAGGGTTTATAACCTTATTAAAGGACGGTTATACACAGTATTGAAATTGTTAATTGAGATTATTGTGAGTTGCCTAGATTGTGCATTGTATTGGAGGATAGATTAACCATTGGGATTATGGTTTATAAGGTTTGAATATTAAATTAGAATGTCGGGAATGAACATTAATTTGTGTGAAATAATAGAAGGATAGAACCTTGCATAGAGGGCTTATATTGAGTTTATAAACATGGTGATATTAAAGCCTCCACATTCATTTATTTAAATTGCCAGTGAAGGAAACCAAAGCATTGGAATTTTCCTAGATTTAAAGCCAGCAGTTATATATATATTGTAACACAATTATATATATACAACAGACACACTATTGCAGTGAACAAGTAAATATGCACAGGAATGAGAATGTGGTTTTGACAGGTGTACAAGCACAGAAAGCAAGAGAATATGAAGAACTGAAAAAGACATTAAACAGAGTATGCAGAACAGTCTCTTAACAGCAGTAGAAAAGACAAAACCAGCAGAGCCAAAGGCCATAAAAAGGGCTAAGTGAAATTTATATATGTAACTAAAAATGGGAATGTAAATGTTGTAATTGATTTTATATTGTTTGTGATGCATTGGCAAGTCTCTGGAGGAAAACAAAATTCCCACTGTAAATTTGGAATGAATACATATTGTTATATTTTTCTGAATGAGTTTATAAAAGAAATGAGGAGGCAGAAGGCAAAGAGGCATGGCTATCCATTTCAAATTCCCTGAGGAATGATAACAGTCATAAGGAAATTTCTATAAATAATATCACATTGATATGCATAAGAAGGTTAGAGAGTGAGGTAAGAGAATGCAGAAATCAATCAGTAAGGCAAAGGAGAAGGAGGAGCTGATATAGAATCTGAGAATATGCTGATATGATGCAGGGTAGATATGAGGATTGATGGACAGCAGAAGAAAAGGTACATAACAAAGCTGATATCCAAGGTAAATCAGCATGTGTTTTTCTTTTGAAAGAATAAGGAAGTTGGAGCTTCCCTATAAAGTTGTAGCTTGATATATGTCAGTTGTAGCTAACTGAGGTAGGAGCCTCCTGTAGGTTGTAGCCTACAAAACATAGATGGGAGTTGCTGCTTCCACATGAAGTTGTAGCTTGATAAAATTTCAGTTGTAGCTGACTGAGTTTTGACCCTCCTGTAGGTTGGTGCCCGCAGAAAATTGATCAGAGTTGGAGCTTCCTTGCAAGTTGTAGCTTGCAGAATTGAGGTAAGAGCCTCCTGTGGGTTGGAGCCTACGGAAAATCAGTGGTGAGAGGGATTTGGAGCTTGCCTTTGCATCACAACAATAATAAGATGTGGTTTTCTCTCTTTATGGGTTTCCACTTATGTCTGGTGTCTATGTTCATGATGTCTATGTGTTGATATGGTATATCTATTCTGCTAATACTTGTTGCTCACATATTAAGACTGCTGGTACATTATCTAATCTGCTTATTAATTTCTGCTCACAAATAAATATTTCTCACACATTATGTTGATCATGAAATGAAGGTGTTAATAAAGTTTAATGAAAAGTTTTAAAATTCTATGAATGTGTTAAACTGATTCACCCCCCCTCTCAGTTTAACTAAGGGTTCAACAATTTTTCCAGGCTTCCATAATTTATTCTGCATCTTCCCATTAGCTATACTTTCACAGTCTGTTCTTCTCTTCCTTTTGCTGTTGCTTATTTTTTTTCCTGTTGTTGTCTTCTTCTGAGACAGTTTCACCATTAGCCTTCTTATCAATTCGATTTCTTTGTCTAATATATCTTCTGACTTCTTATTACTTCCACCTCTTGATTGCTAAACTTTTATTCTTAATGTTGTCCTTTCATCATTACCCTCTTGTTTACCGCATCTGGTAACTTCTTCCTAATTGTCACTTATGACAATTTCTTTCTCTTGTGTCTTCAACAATTCCTTAGACTAGTATTTAGTCTTCCATTTACTTCCATCTCCTTTTCTTTGCTCTAATTTTTTCTCCTAGACCAAGCATTCTTTAGTCTTTTCAATAGTACCTGCAACAATAAACCAATCATAAAAATCAAAATCATAAGACCTTTGTGTCTCTTCTTTCTCTGGAAAAATTTCAATTTGCTTCTCTGAAATTTCCTCCTCTATCAGCACATCAGTATGTTGATTCAACTTGTCCAAATAATTCTCGAGACTATCAACTAGTCTATCTTACATACAATCCATGTCTCTTTGCTCTGGTTCATAAAAATGAACCTTTTCATTCTCATTCAGCTCCGACTTTACAACCTGAACACTTATTATTTGTTTTTCTAGCCTCTTCTCCAAAATACTTAACTCATGCCACAAATTTGTCATCTCATTTGAAAAAATATTTGTACAATCCTCACTACCTTCTTCTTTGTCACAAGTCAAGTTTCTTGGTGAAACTACTTCTTCATTCTTCATCGGAATAGAATTTTGATCCTCCATCTCTATGATAGTTTTATATGTCTATCCATCACTCTTCATTTGCCCATTTAAGAAAATCAATTTCTCATTGTCATTACCAATAACAATTTCCTCATCATAAGACATAACTGTCTCATCTCCACTGAAGAAATTTCTTTCACAAAACAAGGAATTTATGAATTCATTTTGTTACAATAATTCAACTTGATCTTCATCTAAAATATAGTCATCATCATATTTTTCTTTTCAACTTTCAGCCTCTCTCAATACAGTTCCATAAGATGGTTTATCTTCTGTAATACATGCATTCACACACAACTTTTTGGTTTTAAAACCATAAGACCTCATGGTGTCATTTGATGATCTAATCACCAAATCCTCTTGATGTTCTAAATCCTCTATATGATTCAAAAATTCTTCAATAGTCTTCTCTTCAATCCCTTTAACCCGTTCAATTTGTTGCTTGATATCCTTCTCCACTTCTTCCTGCTTTTGGCCATCATCATGAGTTAAAATTCTGCTGCTTTCAATATGTGAAATATGTTAAAAAGTAAAACTTTTCCCCAACTATGTTTTGGACATTTACATGAGATCTGGTTGTCCCATCTTCTTCTTTTCTGAAAATATCGGTAGTTTGTCCTTCTTCACATGTTCTTCCTGCAAACATACAAAATTTATCATATTTAAAATCATGTGACCTCTTGGTCTCACTTGAAGTTTTAGTGTTCAAGTCTTTTCCCAAATACTCATTTATTCTAAGTAATTTTTCCCTCAACCGAGCATTTATCATTTGCTCTTTCTTCATATGTAGCTTATGCCACCTTATCTTTTTTCTTACAAGAAAACCATACCTCTAGTCTTCCTCATTCCTCTATAACAAATCCAACAACACTTCAAGTTGGAATGTTATCTCAACTTTCTCTCTCTCATACTCTTCCTTACTTAACTGTCTCTGTATGCCATTTGCCTTGGCATATTTTTTCTTCACTTTTATTCTGTTGTGTTCTCTCTCAGAACCTCTGCCATTTCTACTATGACTACCAGTAGTCATTTTATTCTCCATTTCTATCTTCATGAGTTCCTCACTCATTCATCATGAGCTGTACTAAAGCCTCTGCAACAACAAGTCCTCTCGGCTGCCACTTACCTCACCAATCCCCTCTCTAGACTTGGTCTTTTGGGAAGCACTGGTTCTCTATTCTCTGGAACCTTTTGAGAATTCTTATCTACTCCTTCTAAGATTCAACTCAGTTTCACCCTTTTAAGAACACAAATGTCCTTTTTTATCCAACCTCTGTTGGAATTATTCAAGGTTTTGACACATTCTTATTTCACTTAGAAACCCTTACTAGCTTCCTTCATCATTGCTCTTAAACTTGTGATATTCTTTCCTTAATATTTTATTCAACCGTCTACAACCAAAATTCTTCAAACATAATCTTCAAACAAAATTAAAATACCTCACCTTCAATATTTCTATGCGATCTTATTTCACCACTCATTTGTACTTGCTTCTGCAAATTCTTCTCCAATATTCTGCTACACTTTATTTTCAAGTGCATGTTGTCTATCAGATTCAAATCTAATATCCTTTTCCTTTCTTCCATCACCATTGTTTCTGTACATACATATTTCAAAACATAACTTTGTAAATCTTCAAAGCACACATGCTTTTAAATCCAGATTCTACAAATCTGAATTTCCTCATTATCATGCTTTCACTGCATATCTGTTCAAATCTACAACTGTTGTCAATCAGATTTAAAATCCAGGCTTTCCTTATTTCCTTCATCACACATGCATTCTATACAAATTAAAAATTTGATCTTCAAAAGAGCTTTGCCAGCTTTGATACCAAATGACGTAGCATAAGCTTCTTAAAACCCACAATATGCATAACACTGTAGGTATCAATCTAGTCCTAGTGTTAAATATTATATAAGGTTAAAAATAACTCACTTCACCAAGTCTAACGCATTTAAAAATTCTTTTGAAGCAGAACTTCACATCATCTGGAATTTTATTTTCAAACCCCTTTATCCAAGGTTTAATCCTTTAATTTATTAACAAGCAAAAGCCCCTTCATTTACTTATCCTTGTTTAAAACCTTTTCTCCAATATTATTCCTTTACAGAGACACTAATGCTGATTCAATGATTATCTCTACTGTTGATTCAACTTAATTCGAATCCAACGGATATTGCTCATCTATCCAACGCTTTTATTAATTCCATATCCATAATCAAATAACTGCTATCGATCCCATTCATGATCCGATGATCCCCATCATATCTCATTTTAACTAGCATGAGGATTAATGCTTTTGATCTCACATGAAATAAGTGGTTTTAATGTGCCACATGTCGCTTCCTCAACACTATCGCATCCTTTCCGGAAATACTACTTACCTCTTTTGAGTTGTATTAAAAACCCTTGGTGGTTTTTGAAACTACATTTTCCATTCCACTGCGCCATCAACTCACGATTTGCACAGTTCCAATCTTCAAGTTTATCCTTCTGTTGGGTATTCTCTCACA
This sequence comes from Pinus albicaulis, assembly GCA_034641835.2. Classification (NCBI taxonomy): domain Eukaryota; kingdom Viridiplantae; phylum Streptophyta; class Pinopsida; order Pinales; family Pinaceae; genus Pinus; species Pinus albicaulis. The sequence goes on from CM076570.1 coordinate 162,516,571, forward strand.
TTTTAACCTGAAATATGAAATTCAAAGTGAACACACTAATGTGATTTTGTCAAATATAGATCCCTCCTTTGTTATTACACCTTTAATTCTTCTTTGTACATATTTAATCCAGGTGCTCAATACGCTTTGTTCTTCAAACCTCTACAAAATGCATATTTGACATAAATTTGAATGTTGGGTTCTTTTTAGTGACATTCAACCAGTTTGGGATTGATGATCAATCTTTGACATACAAAATCCATGTAGAATTCAGATTATAACATGAATGTTGATCTCTTAAGAGCACGCAATCTCCTGCATTCATCTTTTATTGTTCTTTCCATAATTTCATTGTTCAGTTGGATTTTCTGCATGCTGTTTCATTAAAGGCCACATTATTTTAATGGTTCACCATCGATCCATTATGTGATCAACGGTTGCTTGTCTATCCCTTAAAATATGCTATCTTATACATATTCAAACCCAAGATTTTAGTATTCATAACTTGGAATTAAAATACTCTATTCATTCTTCTCTTTTCTATCTCTTGCATATATAAATATAATGTCAATCCTCTGATTCAAATACAAATCATACTTCCATCAATCAATGCATACACACCTGATTCAAAATTTAATTTCTCCATATATATATATATATATATATAATTACAAAGGATTTCTTTTCTCTGGCCTGATATTCTAATGAGTGGCTATTTCACCCACTCTCTGGCCTGTAGGCTTTTACAATTCAAACTTTTCTCCCTACCTAAATCCTAATTTTCCAATGCCTTGAGGCTTATCATTTTTATACAAAATATTCTGAACCAATTTAGGTGCATATCTTACATCATCTCAACAAAATGTTGAATATATTCTAAGTCCTCATTTGCCTCAACTAATCCCTAAGGATCCTCTCTCATCCAAAAAATCATGAACCCAATTCTAATTTAGGATTTACAATTAATTCCTAAATCTCTCAATCCCTATGAGCTCTCAACTAGCCTAATTGTCTCATGTTCTCCAGCATTCGAGAAAATTTACAAAATTCCTCACAATATTTAATTAATTCTCATTAAAATCACTCAAAACATTAAATAAGAAACCAACTTTCTTGGAAAAAAACAAGACCCATAAGTCTATTAAAATACAAAGATATTTCTTAGCCTAATGATCCTGCATCATCAGCTTAAACCTTATATCACTTTGACCCCAGTCCAACTGGTCGCTATGATCCCTTCCTTTGTTTATATGCCTCATCCACCTCAATAGGAATCTACTCTTGTTGTGAAAGCATATCGTGAGCAGGGGAAATCCAAAAGGAAGGAAACTTAGGACAAGGCCTCCCAAACCACTCTTGATCCTCCTAAGCCTCCAAAGTAGTCACCTCCGTGCAATTTTTTTGATGTTGTTGGGCATGCCACCTGTAATTTTTCTCAACTTCATCATCTGAAACCTATGGTCAATGAGACATTTCCTGAATCTGACATCCTCGAGGTTCATGTTATCTTACCCGATTAAGCTAAAAAACTAAAATCATTGCGCATGAACCAACCCTATGCTTTTGTGTCATCTTTATTGCCACTATTCTCATCAATTTCCTCATCTTATTGACTTTTACTACACCCTTGAGGCTGTTCGTCAAATAGAGGTCGCTCGTAGTGGATCTTGTACCCCTTTACCTATGATTTTTTGTTCAGCAGTATCGAAGGACATGCCTTCACCCATTATGATACCTACCCCTGATGTCGATATGAAAGACCCTTTGACCACCATTCTCTATCTGTCATTTTACATCAAATCCATGGTGGAAGACCCCTCCAGGGCACCCCCTTCTAGTTCTAGTGAACCTCCTTTGGTGATCACCATGGCTCAACATGAGTAGATGTTTCATCTACTAGCTCTTCGTCTACCCTTCGTAGCGATGCGTATGTGAACCATATATTTCAAGATGATGCATCAGGTAGCACTGCCGCATTATGTGGCATTTTTTCTGCCAGTCCTGTCATCTTTCATTTTGATAAATACATTATGGAAGCGATGACCACCCCTGAATTTCCCTCGGATGATATACACCATCATGCGTACTTCCTTCCGCAGAAGTCACATAACCAATACGCTGTGGAATCTAAAGAGTTCATCCTGAATGAGGTCTATTAGCTTAGAAATCCCATCCCTACACCATATGCTTTTGAAGAAGGAAATATGGGAAATATCTCTAGTACCATTAAAATTAATATTTCCGATAAATCAGGGCTAGAAGAAAACATTACCTTGGGGGCCCATTGCACCCCGAAAGAAACTGAGGCTTACACTAAGCTATTCAAGTAATTATATGATGTTTTCTCTTGGTCCTACTTAGAGATGCATGGACTTGACCTCGCCATTGTTGAACAACATATCGATACATGGCTTGATGTCAATCCCATCCATCAAAACTTGTTACCCATTAATCCTTCGAGACGAGAGGCTATCAAAGCTGAAAATGATAAGCTCAATCACGTTGGTTTTATCTATCCCATTTAATACACCGCTTTGGTTCCTATCCCGGTTCCTGTTCTAGGAAACAAGGCACCATCCCTGTTCGCACTAAATTTTCCAACCTGAACAAATATTTTCCCAAAGACAACATCCCCACACCATTTATTAACTAGATCATTGATGAATGTCTGGGCCTTAGGCTATATCCTTTATGGATGGTTTGTTCGAGTACAAACAAATTTTTATCCGCAATGCTCATCAGTTAAAAAATATGTTCTTTAGTATTTGAGGAAATTTTGCTTATAGGGTCACTCTGCTCGACCTAAAAAATTCCGGAGCCACCTTCTAATAGGCCATTTCAAACTTTTTCCATGATTTGGCACATATTATCGTTACCTACATTGATGACCTCACTGCTCGTTCTAGGCATTGGGCACAACACATTCATGATTTGCGTATTGTCTTTCTCCGATTTCAAAAGTATAATATCTACCTCAACCCACTGAAGTGTGTCATTTTCATTCCATCCAGCCATCTCTTAGGATTCATAGTGTCCAAATATGATATAGCACTTGATCCCCTCAAATTTCAAGCCATTGTGGAGCCTCCCATTCCTCGTACCTTGTTTCGATTACAAAGCCTTCAAGGCAGAGCCAAATTCCTTCGTCGATTGGCCCCTGAATATGCCACCAATGCGCATCAGTTTCTAAAACTCCTTATATCTAACATTCCATTTTTTGGGGATGAATATGCTCAACGGTCTTTTGATGCCCTCAAACATGATCCCAATTACACTCCCTTGATTAATCCTCCTAACTTTGAGAGGGATTTCATCTTGAACATATCATATTCCACCCATTCAGTTGCTCGGGTCCTAATCCAGGAATATGACACCAGAAACGAACATGTTACCTATTATTCTAGTAAGAACCTTGTGGTTCCCTCTATGTTCTACTCCCATGAATAGAATTTTGTGTTGTTCGTTGTGTTCTTGATCCAAAAAATTCATCATTATATCCTAATTCATTCCACAAAGGTCATGACCAATTCCAACACTATGGGTTTCCTATTGAGTTGACGGATCATCAATGGGAAGTACGCTCATTGGATCGTTATCCTTTAGGAATTAAATCTTGAATTTGTCACACAGAAGAGAAAGAAATGTTTAGCCGTTGTTGAGATCATTTCTGAATTTATTAATGGTGCACGAGATCCGATGGTTAATGATGATTTACCCGATGAACACTTGCTTTCCATTACCTCAGATGACCCTTGGTTTGGAAACATCCTCACCTACTTGTGAACCCAAAATTTCTCTTCCCATCTGGATCCTGATGCTCAAAGAAGAATACGACACCAAGCCCCTCGCTATCTTATCATTGGTGATGATCGCTATCATCGTGGTGTTGATTCTATCGTATGTCCTTGTCTCATGCATGCTAAAGCTAAGCAAGTGCTTAATACCTGCCATAGCGGTGCTTCTAATAGCCACCTCTTAGGTTTGGCTACTACCTATAAAGTCATGCGCGTTGGGTATTTTTAGCCTTCTCTCTTTGGGGATTTCATTAAAGCAGCAAAAAAATGTTCCAATTTCCAACTATTCACCCCAAAGGTGCAAGCTCCACCCACTCCTCTCCATCCTGTCATATCAGCTAGTCCCTTCTATAAGTGGGCCATTAACTTTATGGAGTGACAACCTCCATCTACTGGTAACCACAAGTATATCATTGTGGTGGTTGATTATTTCACCAAATAGGATGAGGTCATGCCAACGTTAAATAATATGGCAACTATTGCAGATTTCTTTTTCTTTAGCCATGTTCTCGGTTGATTTGGAGTTCCAAAACAATTGGTCTCTTACCATGGCCAAAATTTATAAGATGAGATATGGCATGAGCTATCCTCTATGTTGGGATTTGAGCACCAATATTCATCATCATATTATCCCCAAGGTAATGGTCAAGTTGAAGAGGTCAATAAAATACTTAAAAATATGCTTCAACAAAAAATGAACAAGCACAAAACCAACTGGAACTTTATGCTCTTCCCTGAATTTTGGGCCTAGAGAACTTTTGTTAAAACCGCCACCGAGTTTACTCCTTTCCACCTTGTTTTTGGAAAGGAGGAAGTCTTACCAATCAAGTGTGAAATACCCTCCCCACACTTAGCTGTTGAACTTCCCCTTGACACTAGACCTTTAGAAAAGACAGTTATCATGCTTGAGCATGCTTCCTAAGGCCGTCATATTTCATTTCAGACCATCAAAGCAGCAAATATGCACACAAAAGCTCAATATGACTGAAAACACCACCCTCGTGCCTTTCATGAAGGCGATATTATTATAGTGTACGACTAGGCTCATGATGTCCTTGGTCATGGGAAGTTTGACTCATTATGGTTAGGATCTTACATCATTAGCAAGGACTTGAGAAAGGTGGCATACTGTCTAGAGTTTTTTGAAGGCCAACTCCTTCCTAACCCTCACAATGCACTCTAACTTACATATTTTACCGAAAGAATCTCCCATTGAGATGCATGATTTATTTATGTCATGCATTTAGGTCGCTTGCATTGTTCATCATAACCTCATTTGTTGTATTTTGGCACCTTTCAAATTGATCCATCATCCATGCCATATATCAATTATGTGAATGGTGCAAGTTTCTTCTCCTAAAATCTAGCCTCGACAACTTGGGCCATTTTCACCCCCTTGCATTCATTAGTCATGTTTAAAGGTGTATGCATTGGATCTTCCACCAATAATCAGGATGAATATGATGTAGTGATAGGTTTGTTAGTCGATGGACTTGATCATCACATCCTTCATCTTCATGTTTTTTTACATTCCTTGCATCTTGTCATGTAATTGAATGGCATGTATTGTCTAAATAACCATGTCCTTTTTAAAATATATTTATGAGTGAAGTTCTTAGTGCATGAGTTTTAATCCATTACATTCAGTCACATGCCTAGATCCAAAAATATCTATGTAGATAGCATTGCAAAAAGTATTCTAGATTGGTACTTATCACATGCATTTAACACAATACAATCATAAAACAAGTGGTGACCCATATAATCGTCATATATAAAAATATCCATATCCATATTATGTATCGAAAAAATAATAAATGTTTTGGAGTCCACTACTCTAAATACATCCGACATGCCCATAGAATGTTACAAAGATAAAAACATGGGGAACCACATGCCCCTACTTCTAATCACTATCTGGAGGGTCTCGAGCTAATGGTTCGACTCCAGCAGCCTGCAGATCCTGAACAGCTTGTCCGACCATCGCCATGCGCTGCATGACCCCTTACCACTCTGAGGGTAGCCCTATAAATCCCTCGTTTTACTAGTCCTCAAGATCATGTCATCCATACCAAAATATGTTGATCATCATTAGCTCACACCTATGACATACATCCTCTAGCAGAGCCTCATTGTCAGGTCTCTGGTCTCCTCTTGCTCGACTAGACTCTTCAGCCCCTGGCACTATGGGTTGTCCCATATACCCTCTCAGCTTTGCCAGTGCTATATCCACATACCAAAAGTAATGAATTAGTACCACATACATATTCCAAAAAATTTAAAACGCATGATAATATATACCAAATTTCACTTACCATCTCGTCCCCATGCTCAACTCGATTAAAGTGGAAATTTAGGGTCCCCCTGAAATTTCATACCACTGTATTGATATTCATTTATCTACATCGCATATGATGCAAATGTGTGAAGAGATTAGGTTAGAACACTTGTACTACTTCCCCTCCTCCTCCTCTCTACAATAGTTGCTCCCAACAGTGCATCGTGGGTTCATGTGGGACCCATCATGGATCTCCACATGAGGTCGATGTGTGGGGATCTTATCGAAGAAGAACAAGAAAAAAACTATATCAAAAGAACAGTCATAGTTCACTTGTCACTTTCATAGCGAAAAAATTCATTTCAAAGACAACAACATCATTTGGACCCACCCATAGTAGGTCCCACTCAGAGCACTCTCAACCAACATCATCTACCCCCCACTGATGTGATGGAATGCCTAGATTCCCATGATCCACAGTACTGGTACAACGATAACCCGTGTCTCTAGCCTCACTAGATCATCAATCTCTATGGTCGAGCCCTTAGCACGAACATCTGGTCTTTAGTTGCATTCCATGAACTCTGATATGTTTCCCTCCATGGTAATACTCAATGTATTTTCCCCCCCACACCTAGTTGTGGCAGTCTGGTCAAAAATTACATGTCTTGTATGGTCAACTCGATCTTGTGGACTTGCACCATAAAGGCCTTGTTGGATCCCAGTAGCTGACTATTCTGGATAGCAAGGGATCCCTCACCCTCATCGATGAGTTCTCAACCAACTTAAGAACCCCATACCTCACAAGTGCACCTCGGACCACCTGATCCCCCTGGATCTCAGCATGTAGCACATCCAAATTCCTCTGTCACCAGTTGATCTTCAGAACTTCCATACATGCACAAACCTATCATGTTTTTCAGTTCATAGAAAGATAAACTAAATACTAACTCATCAAGTCTTGGTCCCTAGCCATAAATAGGGAAAAACCCACACTTGGACCAACTCACAGTTTTGAGGACGTGTACATGCAAGCTCACAGTTTTCATTTCTAGAAAATGAGAGCCAGGTCATAGTACAAACCCCAGAAAGTTCGAGCCAACCATGAGGAAGGGTTGAGTGATGTTCCTAAGCCCCAAGCACTTAATCTGAAAAATTGAACCACTAAAAATGTAGAGTACAGATAGGCCACCAACCTGGAACTTATGGATCTTTATTCCAACGATTGGTTTGTCTGCTATGATCGTTGTACGATTTAGGGCCTTCTCCTCCTCTCCAAGTTCACCATAAATCAACTAGAAAATGAATCAAATTGGAGGGAAATCACCCAATTAAAATAAAAACTCTAATTTTTGTTTTTCTAATTGCGACTAAACCATAGCTCGGTTTGACAAACCTTCAGCACCATGGGAAATATCTCATCGAATAGTAAAATGAGATCCTTTTTTCTTGGGAATTTGACACTTCACCTGGAATCCATTTTTCTAGGAAGGGTCACTTTACTACCTCTCAAAATATGATTTATTCACTTGTGTTGCATGTACTTAGGGCACCACTTTCCCTTCTTACATGAAAGCACATGTGTCGATTTTCATGATCAGTAAAAATATTTTTCTCATGATTTTATGGTCCCCACTAGGACTATTCTGTGTGCCAGCCTCATTGAGTCACCCTTGTTTAGAGCATCCGATTTGAGTCACCATCGCATTCATGGAGTCTCTCTCGAGTCCCTTTGCATCCTGCTACAATATTCCATCCATTTTTTTCCTTGTCCCTCTCTCATGCGCCCAATTTTGTCTCCAGTAATGCTGTCCCCCATACCCTCGGAGTCGAGTCAGTCACTTCTAGGTTGTCCATGCTTTTTATTCTCTAATAATTTGATTCATCCGTCCACTACTCAGTATCCATTATTCCATCATCACCCATGTTGTCAGTCCATGGGTCTCTTTACTATGATTCCTTGTGCCTTAGTTGAGGATCCATCATTGCCTCACCTACGGTGGACCTCCTTCTATCAACATCAACACTTTCATTACAAAAGATAGGTCTAGAGGGTGGTGTACCTTGGTTCTAGCTTCCATTCCTTTTTGGTGCCTCAGATTAGGAAAAGGGACTCCTCATTGCCATTTGACTTGATTTTTCTTCATCTACTCAGCCTCAGCTCATTATTGCATGATCAAGATTCATATACTTGATGGTTCAGTGATCCAATATATTGTAGCAGTTATTCATGTGTGTGTGTGAGATTTTTCAGACCTCATGAGGGGGTGGCCCTTCAGGTAGCCCTCCACATGCCCGGATGACCTCACATTATGCTACAACAACAGATGTAGCTCAACAAATTTGATGGGTTCAGTTCTAACTGCTTGCAACACCTATAGCTTTCATGTATCACTCATATGATCCATTTATATTTTGAGAGACCTTTCCTATTTATCATGGCTTATTTGCTTTTTATTATGTCTCATGTACTTAGATATTATCGTATTCACTCGTTGATATTGTTCCAGCTTAGTATGTATGTGGGATCCATTAAATTTTTATCTAGCCCATTTTATGCCAGCAATCATGTACCATTTATCACGTACTTTATTGCTTAGTTTCATTTTGTTGAGCACACCATTATTATTCGTACTTTGTCATCTCAGTGGGAATACATATTCCTTCCCCACCTCACTCCGAATAGGTACCCAAACATTAAAGGAGACTTATATCATTTGTAGGTCTCACCTCGTTGGTTATTTTCCTTTCTTGCTTCACTTTGTCTATGTATCTCTCTCTCTCTCTCTCTCTCTCTCTTACTCCCCTTCGGTGTCTTGTGATTGTGTTCTTACAACATACTTCAGTCATACGATTAGCTCCTAACGCTCGCACGTTGAAGGGCAATCTGTTACACCAATTTTTGGTCATCTAACCATTTACAATTAGATGGATTGAAGTAAACCATGTAAGACCAAAATTACCATAATAAAATTTCTTTCACTACAGGAAATAATTTAATAAACCATATTTTATTAAGTTTTTTCTGATTCAAATAAGAAAACCCATGAGGAATAATTAAATATATAATTATTTTTTTGATTTTCCTCTAGGAATATTTAATTAAACCATTGTTTAAATAATATTCTTGGTGATATTTAACCCAACTATTAGAAATAATTAGATAATCATTATTTTTCTTATTTTTCTCTAGGAATAATTAATTAAATCATTATTTAGTTACCACTCCTTGTTAAATTTGACTAAATCCTCTATAAATAAATAAGCAAATAATTATTTGTTAATCATTCCTTAATCCTATTCTTGAAATGATATATAAATAATTGATTTTTTTATTATTTCTAAATAAAGGTATTTAACCAATTTAAATACCAATTCCCTCCAAAAACATATAATAAAATATTCCAAGCAGTTAGATCTAGATCTTGGTTAACAATATTTTATTATTCGCCATTATCGAGGATAACTCAATATTTTGGTATAAATAGGAGGGTTTGCCATTCATTATTCACTTTGATCAATTTCATTGTCCCACTTTGATCATTCTCATTGTTGCTACTACTTTCTTTGCTTCTTGAGCTCCCAGAGAGTTCAACACAGTTTGGGTTTTCCACACCATTGAGAGAGAGAAACTTCTAGATCCGAAGTCTTAAGGACAGTCAAGAACCCATCCCATTGAGGGGGACTTGTAACATAATTAATTTTTCCCTTACCAGGTGTTATAATACATATAAAACTCTTTATACATTTTCTTGTCTATTGGATATATGGAGAATTTATTATTATTTTTCACTTTTTAACTACTTTTACTGCATAAATCAGGTTTCTGGCAGCATTGGCTTTAACTATCACTTTAATATATAAAGAATTTAAGAAACTATATTTTTTGTTAATTCTTTTGTCATGCGCAACTAATGTGAGCTTTCTTCATACACTTGCATTAATAATTTACACTAACAACCATCTTCTTCCAAGTATTGATAGTTTCTATCTAATTATTTACTCTTTTTTTCTGTAGCATATCCCACCATAATGTAGCATGACCCTTAAAAATTTCCATTGCATATCTCACTTGATTTGGATCTTAAAAATTCTCATACTCGAATTACCTTTCAAGTTCTGCAATCTAGTCGATGATCACATCAACTCTTATATTTTCATCGTAAGAGGAAAATTCAACTCTTGCACTATCTCTATTACTCAAGTATGAAATAAACCTTGTTTTTGGATATCTCTTTTGATCATCTTATTCACCATATATTTCTTCTTTGAGTTTTGAATCTACTACTACATATCCAATTCTTATATTATCCAACCCTTTTATTCTTCTTCTTAACTCTTCTAGTTATAAATTCCCTACACCTCATTGTCCTACTCCTCTTCTCTTTACTGTAATCCTTACAAGTTATAAATTTCTCACTAACATCCACATATCTCAAATATAGGTTTTGTGTCCCAACTCATAATTTTGGCACTCTTGCTCAGTGATTACTGAACAAGGTTTTCTGGTACCCTTTTACTCGAAGAAAATAAAGGTGAAAATCCTATAATGAAACTCAGTCTCATACCTATGGAAATAATGAGAGAGAATCTATAGCTTTCACATACAACTACAAAACCTGAGTTGTTGCAATAAAGCACACAATCCCAACCATGAGATTTTTACTGCTATATTAAATTAATTCAAATTAATAAATCATAGATCATAATGAAAAAGTAATTTAAGCTTATGTATGATAACTTAGAATAGAATTCAAATATTTTATTTCTCAAGCCAGGAAGATAACTCCTCAAAATTAATTATTTTCTATTTAGAGGAATATCAATATATACATATAGGAGAGAAACCCTTGGGATTCACATTGCAATATCACTTCATATTGTTATTTTGTGTTTATAAACCAATATTAGAGGTTTAGGTGTCAAGATTCACCCCCTTAATTTGAAGGGGTGTTCAGAAGTCCAAACATTGTTCTAAATATTTTAAATTTTTCTCTTCCAAGTTCTTTGGTAAAGATGCCTACAATTTTCTCATTTATGGAAAAATGGATTCAGTGAATAGTCTTGGGCTCAAAATGATGTCAAATGAAATAATAATTTGTATTGATATGCTTGGTCTAATCATGTATTTTTTTATAATTTTCAATTTTATGGTAGAAGTATTATCAATTAGAAGAGGAGTACAATGCACTTTTTTCTCCTGCAAATATTCAAGAAATTTCCAGAGACACACAATATCCTTGTTTTCTTCTAAAGAAACCATATATTTATGCCTCTATTGTGGAATATTATAGAACTAATTATTTGCATGACATGTAGGAGACAACTCCTAATCCAAGCCTCATAACATAACTTGAAGTAGATACATTTTTTTCTTTGTCTACATCAAATTTTGAATCAAAATATCCAATCACACTGAACTCATCCACCTCTGTATATTTTTGATTCTGACCTTAGGTTCCTTTCAAGTACTTTAGAACTCGTTTTGTATTAGACCAATAACCCTTACAAGGTTTTTTCATAAACCTAGAAAGGATTCTAATAGAAAATTAAATGTATGGTCTAATAGTAGTGAGGTAGTAAGGAGTTCCTACGAGCTATCTATACTTAGTTGCATCCTCAAATTCGTTTCCTTCCTTGTATATGAGCTTTAAATTTTGTTCCATTCGCGTGGAAAAAGGATTGCCTTAAACCAAGCCAAATTTATTCAACAAACATCTAATGTAATTCTTTGAGAGATGAATATAAATTTATGATGTTTGGTTACTTCAATTCCAAAATAGTAGTGAACATATACAAATATGTCATATAAAATCATTTCCTCAATTTTATCTTTATGGATGCAATATAATTTTCATTGTTTCATGTCATCACTATACCATCTACATACGCCACAAGATAGCCAAGAAATTTTCCAACTTTCTTGAAAAATAAAGTTGCATCATCAAGATAAAAGTGTTTAAATTTAGTTTCATAAGATGCCTACTCAATTTTTCATACCAGGATCATGGTGCTTGTTTGAGGCCATACAAGGATTTTATAAGCTTTCATACTTTATGCTCTTGTCCCTTCACAAAAAAGCCTTTTGGTTGAGACAATAATATATTTTCAGGTCTCCATTCAAGAAAGTATTTTTTACATCCATTTGATGGAAATTTCATCCATTCTAAGTTTCTAAGGAAACGAGAGTCAAGATGATAGCCCATTTTGTTGTGGGGGGGGGGAATTATCCTCATAATTGATCCCTTATTTTTGTGTGAATATTTTTACAAAGAACCTTGGTTTGTGCTTGTCAAGTGAACCATTTTATTTATACTTGTTCTTAAAAAACCACTTGTAGCCAATTGATTTATCTCCAAATGGAGGGTCCACCAACTTCCATGTTCTATTCTTTATGAGAGTATCATAATCTTTCTAAATTTCTTATTTCAATTCATCATGAGAATTAATTTATTTAAATTCATTTGGTTTTCAATTAGTATACAAATGTAATTCAAAATCATAAGAAACATCCATATCAACAGCTGAATCAGAATTATCTACATCACCTCCATTTTTTCGGTTGGAACTTCTTGTTCTTGTATTTACAGCCTCATCAAGATGAAAAATTTCAAGCGTCTTAGTGATCCATTTTATAGGATCTTTCGGAGATGGTCCATGCAATTTTGTTGACTCAGTTGGGGCTGAATCAAGGTTTATCCTTCCAATCCTCGCAATCACAACACTCAAATTATCTTCTTGATATTAATAAGTGCCCGAAACTTTATGAGGGGTAGAGAAAGCTTCAAAATGAGATTCCCTATATTTGTCTAGGATGTTTGAATGTTAATTTGATGGAGATTTTTTCTGTCAAATTTTTGTTTCACTTAGAAAAATATATAAATTATATGACTCATTTATATGAATATCAACTAGAGCTATATTCAATTAATATCATGAGTTATAAATTTATGTTATTCATTGAAGTATATATTGTGGATAAAAAATATTATATGAATACATATAATATGAGTTATAATATATTTATGTAAATAAAAAATTTAATATAAAAATTCCAATATATGTGTGTGTAAATATATATTATCATTTATATATATTTACATTTATACCATTTTATCAAATTATTTACCATTTCTAAAACCTAAAAACCGAATATAATGGGACAATGTTGATAATATATATATATATATATATATATATATATATATATATATATGCCCTTGACATGGGCATTACAACACTATTGTACACTTATATTGTATAACCATATCTAAGGCACTTTTCGTTTGTCTTTTTTTTTCTATATATAAAAGTAAAATAGTATCCAAATTTATACAAGACAAATATTTCCCTCAATTATAATTATTAAAGTAAAACTATAAATAGTATTATATATACATATATTCAATCGAGTTTAGCCTAGGTAGTTGGGTGGAATAGTTAATGTTACCCCGCCCACCCAATTTAACATCTTGAATATTAACATGTTTACACTGGATAGAGTAACTTGTTGTGATCTTAAGTGACTCTATAATTAGCAGTGGCCTAGTACTAGTAACCTCTCTCTTACCTTCAGATTGAAGGAGGGGCTAACTTTCTTCCTCGATCGCTACCCAATACCTAAATTTTTTGTGTAATATATATATATAGGGAGAGAGAAATCAAGTATCCATCAACTAAAAATTTATATATAAAAAAAATATATATAATCCTATAGGAAAACAACAATAAAACCTTTGACCATTTGATCAAATTCTCATTTTGAAATTATATTTATCCATGAAGGATATTTTTTATATACATATATAGATATTATAAATACTAAAAATAAGAAACAAAATTTACAATATAGATATCTTACAATCTGAAAATATACCTATGGATTCTTATGATTTTTACAAATTCCTTATCACTTATAACTTTCTATAAATATTCACCAAATCCCCAATAGCATAGCGAGAACATTTAGATAGTACAATTAGCACAATTGGATTATTCATGTTCTACAATTGTTATAATTAAAACTAATCTCGTTCGCTCTCTCTCTCTCACACACACACACATATAATACTCTTTATGTTAAACTTTACATGGACTAACATGTTAGATTTATATTAACTATGGAATAAATTATGCATATCTTCCATATTGGATTGTAAATGGTTCCTCTAACTATAATGTGTGTGAGTGTGTGTAAAAATGTTTACTAAAAATTAATGAAACATTGAAATTTATTTGATTGTTCCAATTGGTGTATTTTAGAGTTCATCATGAGGAAGATGTGTAACTTATGTGCTCATGGTTAAGCTAGAATGTGGAGTTATGCTTTGAGTACCATAAAATGTACATTAATATCATCTACTCATTTCAATTTGGAAGATCGACAAGTTGGAAATTATATTTGAAACAAAAAATAAGGAAAATATATTTTTATGAAAAAAATGCTTTATGTAACTCGTGAATCTTTAAATGTCAATTAAATGATAGATGCATCATTATTGATCTTCTAAATTTTTTGAAATGGGAACTGAAACATACATTGTAATATGAGTAGTGTATTTTTTTTTAGTAATATTTCCCCTATGATAGGTTAGTTGAAGTAATTGTGTGATGAGAAGTTGTGATTTTAGCAACAAAATTTTATTATTTTGAGAATTTCAACATTGCGGATGGATATCTAGCCCTAATTCATCTAGTAAAAAATATATAATACAATTTCAAGAGTCAAAATTTATATTTCCAACGTGTTAGGGCCCCAAAGTCACACTATGTTGTGCTACAAAGCAGAGCCTAGGAACACCTAAATATGATTTTTAATTTTCAGTTTTAAGAGTTTTTCTTCTGCTGGAAAATTAGGCATAAAATTACCAAATTTTATAATATTTTTGTTGGGTACGTTTCTGCATATTTTTAGGTCTGAGCATCCATACACCTTGGGTTTGACATGAAGACTATGAGGGTTTTATGAAGAAAATTTAAAGCATAGAGAACAAATATGAATAATCTAAGGTGGGAAATTAAAAATCCATTCCTAGAATATTGATATCAAAGAAAACAATTGGTAAATTAAGAATTCAACTATAGAAAACACAATAATTTAAATCTATGTAATTTCCTTTCAACCCATGTGAAAAGTCATTAAAATAAATAAGGATATTGCATGTGACCTTGATAAAATTCACATAAATTAAAAAAAAAAAACAATCAAGGAGATTTTGGGTTTCCTTTAATTTGTACAAGTACAATTAGATTTCATACAAGCATCAAGTTTACAACATGATTTTCCATGAATAACTTCTAAGATTGTTTTAATATCTTGCACAATTAAAATTACAAAAGGGCTTAAAATTACATGTAAAAAGGAGAGCACTGATAGCCCAAAATGTACTACAAAATTCCTTCCTTACAACAACTTCAACATGTCACAACAATTTCCAACAAAATTTTGGTAGAGTTTCAATGCATCAAAATTTTATCCTTTCTTAAATCAAAATGAGGCTTATTTATAAGGTCTCTAGACTCAGTCCCTTCCCTAAAATGACTGGTGGTATTTAGTAACTGTTGGGAATCTAGCTAGCATTGAAGTGTTTCCATTGATCTCAACAGGTGTTTAAAATCATTTTCCTTCTAATCATGATTCCTATGCCTTGTATTGGTTCTTATCTATGATCTTAGTTGGTTGTAATAATGTCTAAAATTTACATCTTAATGTCTTGAAGTTGAGCTGCAAATATGGTGGAAGTAGAGATTCTTGTATGAGGTAACACAATTGAATGATTAGAGCACTATAACACACCCAAGAGAGCTTATTACCTACGTTATAATGCAATTCTAGAGAATAGAGGGTGTGTTTCAGCCAGTAAGTGAATTTCCCGAATTTTTTGCCCACTCAAATTAATTACATGGGCATTTTCTATGTTTGTTACACATGGTATTTCATCACAAAGTTTGAGTAAGGTTGTTCTTCATCCATAATATGATTAAAGTTAAAAAAATATTTCTCATTTAATGAAGATGATGGTGGATTGATTCAAGGAGGAAAATGCTATGAACCGAACCAAATTTACAATTTCTAAACAAATATGATTAGGTCCCCATTACTTTGATTGCATTTATTATTTAATCACACCAAAAAATACTTATCAGAGAATGACTAAGGATTTGAGGTTGGCTCTTTTGTGTGTGAGAGATATGTTATGCATTGTGTGTTAAGAGGATAAGGCCTTGTATTCAGTGGTTGTAGTATATCAGTGAAGAGTTCGAAATAGTTATTTTAGAGATCCTAAAGCACGTGCTATTCAGATTTTTTTTGCAGAGATTGAAGACTTGGCATTACAGAAAATTGTGGAGGATTTGTTCTATCTTTCAAACAAGTGATAAATTATTTTCAAGTGGTAGTTGAAGGGATATATATAATATTTATAATATTTATTTATATTTAATGTTTCATTTCAAAATTGTGTTGTAAAATTCATACTTATTTATGTATTTGGGTTGTCACCCTAAGTAAGAGGATATTTGCTATAATTTTGTTGGAGTAGTTGCTCCTTATTGGTTGTGGCCAACAAAATTAATTTCTAAGTAGTTGGGGATCCTTGTTAGTAGATGCTAGATAAATATTTTAATTGAGAATATTCTTAAATGAATAGAGAAGAAGAATCAAGAAAATAGGTAGGAGGTTTTCTACAGCAAGCAGGTTTCCACCTAAAATATTAGTGTGTTTATGTGATGTTTTTTTGTGTTTAATTTCATGCATGTGTTGTTAAAGTTTTAATTCTAAAATTTTATGATATTTCAAATAATACAATGCTCATGCAATAAATATTCAACCCCCCCCCTCTTAGTATTGATAGATCCCAATAAGTGGTATCATAGCCAACTCCTTAGAGCACATATTAACCGTTGAAAGAAGATTCAAAGGGGATCACAGCTACTAAATATGTTAAAGTTCATATTTTTTTATATAGATAACTATGGAATATAAGTATGGAACAAAATTTGATGAGCATGGGTGTTGATGTTTATGCCACTATTTTAGGATACATGATTCCTAATACTCTTCCTATGGACCCTTATGGTAAGAGAGTTTACAAAAACAATTTTGAGGCCAAATTTTTTATTTTGGATTGAATTAGTGAGAATTAACTCATTAAGGTGATCCACTACAAGTCAGTGAAGGATGTATGGGACAAGCTACAAAACGACTATGACGGCAATGACAAGTTGAAGAAGATGAAGACCCAAATATATAGAATGTAGTTTGAGATCTTAAAGATGAAGGTAGGAGAAAACATTGGTGAATGATTTCATATGGTTGAGGAAGTTACTAATTTGATCAAAGGTATAGATGAAAATTCTGAATATGATGTTATTATTCATAATATTATGAAGTCCTTACCATCAAGGTTCAATCTAAAGTTCTCTACAATTATGGAAATGTAGGATATGAGCACTCTCACCATGGAAAAAAAATTGTGGGGCTCTTATGGCATATGAGATGTGAATTGGAGAGGAGAAATCATAATCTAGTGAATAAACCTTCAAAGTATCCAAGAAAGCCAAAGAACACTTCATGAAAGTCAAGAAATTATCCAAGAAGGTTAAGGAAGAGTAATAATTCTATAGTAGAAAATGAGATCAAGATTTTTTTTAGTTTTCGAGGAAGTTAGAAAGGGGTTACAGAAATTACAAAGGAAAACTTCCCTTCAAATGTGTTTATTGTGGAAGGGTTCAACATTTTTCATCAAAGTGTCCATTCAAAAGAGGAGAGGAAGAGGAAAATCAAAAGGAGATGAAGGGAAATCTTAAAATTCATAGGTACTATAACGGTAACGATGAAAGGAAAAAGATATTTTACTCCAAAGAGGAATTTGGTTCTCAAGAAGATAGTAGTGAGCCATGATCATCTAAGAGGAGAAAAAAGAACTTGTTCATATGGCCCTTGAATCCAAAGATGAATTTAAACTTGAAGAATTAGATGTACATTATGATGGAGAGATCATCCGTGCATTGGATGAGATGAGAAAGGAAATATATAACAAAAAATTGTTGAAGGAGTAAATACAAAAACTAAAGGAACGTAAGTAACATATTGCTGATGAGTATTTGAAGACACAATTACAGGAGATTGAAAAGTTCAAAGAAGTTTTGGTTCAACAGCTAAATAATTAGAAAAAAAATTGAATTAGTTGGACGAAAATAATGAATCCTTAAAACTAAATATATGTGGGATTCAAAGTACATGCCTTCATGAAGAAGACATGATTTTTCTAAAAAAACAACTGCAGGAGGAAAAAAAGAAGGAGGAAGTGCTCACTAATTAGCTTGGAGATTGCGATAAAAATTGACACAAACTTGAATAAAAAATTGTTGCCTTAAGATCTGATCTAAAAAATAAAAAATATCAAGAATATTTGAATAAAAAAATTGTAAAGGAATTTGAATCCTTGAAGGATATTCTCAATGTCCAAGGGTATCAAGAGGTAAAAACTATCATGGGGTTCAAAAGTCCTCAATAACATTTTAAAAGTCATCCAAGCTCCAATTATGTGGATACTCAAAAAGGAAGAGATGGTCAAGAAAATACTTCAACCAACAACAAGAGAAACCAATACAATGGTTTTTCAATTAAATCGACACAAAATCTTCATGGATATAACAAAAATCAGCAAGTAAAGCAACAAACACCTTTCAAATATACTTCCCCATAGTGGCAACACAATGTCAGGTTTTCAAATTTATTTTATGGGTAGTGTTTTTCATGTCATAAATTTGGACACAAGACCATCAATTGTAGAATGAGGTTATTTTGAAAAAGAGATGTTGATATATTAAGATCTATTCAAGGCTCTAATAGCTTGCATGCTAATAGTAGAAATATTTTTCTCCACTAATGAATGGGATCTAGTATTTTAGATGTAACAAGTTTGGGCATAAGGAAAGCGAGTGCAATTCAAGTTTTTCAAGTCTTACTGAGTAGCATATTCAATAGAAGTCAAATCAATAGAAATTAATGAGAAGGCAGAAGGAGAAATCTAAAAAATCTAAAAAATGTGGGTTGGTAGTGACAATCCATGATAAGTATGAGAAATGGCTTACTGACAGTGGATAGTCCAAGCACATGACATGGGATAAGAGAAAATTATTACATATAAAGGAGTATGAGAAAGGAAATTTTAGCTTTAGAAGTGGTGCACTGGCCCCCATCAAAGTCAAATGGACTGTCAGGTTGGATAAAGGGTCAAGGCCTAGAATGTGCTCTTTGTTGATTGATTGAAATAATACCTTCTCAATGTGAGTCACATGTGTGATAACGGGATTGATGTGATCTTCAAATCTAGAGAATTAAAAATCAGGAATTGAAAATCAGGAAGGTTGGTGGAAAAATCATTCAGAAATGATAGAAACATGTATATATTTGATGACAGTAGACATAAGTTTTGTGTGATAAAAATAGATGAATCAAGGCTATGGAATAGAAAATTGGGTCATGTCAATTTTCAAAACCTACTAAATATCAACAATATTGGAGAAGTTAGAGGCTTTCTAAATTTTTCTAAACTAAACAATATTATATGCAAGACATGTCAGTTGAGGAAGTAAATAAGGGTGCACTTCAAAAATAAGGAATATTCGACCTCTAGACAATTGGATTTAGTGTATACCAATGTTCATCGGCCTACAAGGAAATAGATTCTAAGAGGAGAATGATATTTCATATTTTTTATTGATGAATTCACAAGACATACCTATATCATGCTCATGAATGAGAAGTTAGAATCCTTCAACAAGTTTAAGTATTTTATGGCACTATTTGAGAATGATAAATACTTAAAGATCAAGTTATAAAGATATGATAGTGGAGGTGAGTACATGTCTAAATAATTCGAATAGTTTTGTGAGGATCATGGGATTAAGAGGAAATACTCAATTTCTAGATCACCTTAGAAAAATGGTATCGTGGAGAAGAGCAACAAGTTAATCCAAGAGATGGAACGAGCTTTGATGGATGAGGTTGATGTTGAATTTACCTTCTGGGTAGAATATGCTAAAAAAATAATATATTTTTCTAATATCATCCTCCTTAGGCGAAATAGTGAAAACAATTCTTATGAGTTGTGGAAAGGGAGAGCAAAAAGAGTGGATCACTTCAAAGTTTTTGGGAGCAAGTGTTACATAATAGGAATGATGACAAGATCAGGAATTTTGATTCATGAGTTGATGAAGGTGTCTTTCTTGGCTATTCATTCAAAATAAAAGGTTACAAATGCTACGACAAGCTGACCAAAAAGGTAGTGGAGTGCATTGATATTGTGGTGGACATGACATTACCAAATTTGAAGACTCAAAGAAGATGCAATTGATTATGAATACATAGAATATAAGGACCAAGAAGTGTTAAACAAGGATGAGGAAGAGGAGGAAGAAGAGAAGAACCCCTCTACAAAGAAGGATCCACCAAGGCACATACAAAAGAAGTATTCAAAAATCCAAATCCTTGGGAACAAAGAGCTAGGAGAGAAAAAAAGGAGAAAATTTCCAAGCATCTTGAACACGACACATTTTTTTTATTGTCCCAAGTAGAGCGCAAGAACTTCAATGAGGCTAGTGAACATAGGAAATAGACCAAGTAAATTAAAGAGTAGTTGGATTATATTGAGAATAAAAACACATGGGAACTTGTACTAAGGCCAAAGGAAAAGAAATTTATTGAAACCAAGTGGGTATACAAGAAAAAGCTTAATGATGAAGGTCAAGTGGTGAGAAACAAGGCAATATGAATATGCAAATGATATATTAGGTATAAGGTATATATTTTGATGAGACCTTTACACTCGTACCTAGATTAGATGTTACTATAATTTCCTTGTCGTTGCATGTTATGAGAATTTGAAAGTCTATCAAATGGATGTCAAGTCATATTTATTGAATGGTGAACTAGTAGACGAGCTATACATAGAACAACCATAATGTTTTCATTGGAATGATGATGTGAATCAAGTTTTCAGGTTGAAAAAGGATCTCTATGGGTTAAAACTAGCTCCAAGGGATGCAAAGTTGGACCAAAACCTACTACAACAAGGCTTCAAAAGAAGATCAATAGACAACAACTTCTACATCAAATTTGAAGATGATCACTTTCTAATTATTACTTTGTATGTAGATGATATCAATTTTGGGAGTGATTTGGAGTAGATGGACCACAAATATTAATTTTTCATACTACTATATTGTTATTTTCTTTAGATAGTTTAATTTCATCATTTACATATTAAATTCACCCCAAAACCTCATAACATTATTCAACAATATATGCAATTATATAGAAATACAAATATCATCATCAATGCAATGTAACTTTAAGGAAGAATAGAAAAAATAATTCACACATAGACACACCAATATTGGTCGAAGGTCACGAAAAAACCCACTACAGGGAAAACCATTTGAAATTAGTGTTCTTATTAGATTTCCATTGAATGTTTTAGCAGAGAGAGAGTATAATGATCCATTTCCTTATACACAAGAGTACCAAGAAAAACTAACTAAACCATATCCAATAAATGAACCCAAGAATACTAACAATCAAACCATAATTCATAATCCTATGGTCAACTTCCGAATTTTGTAGTCATCTACAGCAATTGAAAAATAAAACCCTAGATCCTAACCACAAAAAGAGAGTTTGTGTGCATTTGGTTGAAACCGTAAAACCACACTCATGATCTTGTGTTCCTTTGGTTGCAACCGAAAAATTCTTGTGTCATCCTTGCAATTGAAAATCAAAATTGTAGATCTCAAGTGCCAACTTCACACCCTACAATTTATTACATGTACAACCCAATATCTGTGAACCGCCTCAAACCTGTACGAGCTAAAATAGAAAAAAAAGAAAAATGATCATGATGATGTCCAAATGAGGATCACTTGACTTGTATTTATATCCATCTAAGGGTGTCTAATTTATTTTTAAGGTGGACCTGTCATTTCACGCACATGTGTGCTTCAATCAAAAATGAGTTTTCCCTTATCCAAATCAAGTGCTTCAAAATTCAAAATTAGTCTTCTTGAAAAGAGGAATCTAGTGTCATGATTGGAATTTTTCACTGAGCTGTCAAATTAACACTCCCTCTCAGCTAAGGAGAAATTCCAACTGCATCATGTAATCATTGCAAGTATCCTATCATAAAATCATATCCTATCTAAACTATCTCATTATCAAATGTCGTCATTGCTCATATAACCTCATATTTTCTTATCCCTGCTTATTTATTTATTGGCTCAAGCCATATGCTGAACATCATTTCAATCTAAAAAGAAGAATAATTGATGGGAGCCAAAGTACTCTCACCATCGATCCATCAAGGAGCCACTTATATCACCCAAAATCACTACTGGCATGGATTCCAATGCTACTACATGGGAAAATTAGTGAGATTATCATTAGGGAGCCATGCTCAACCTCGAACCACATCGGGGACCACATCTCCACCGAGAATCCAATAAAAATGGGGAAGGTCCTGTGGGACACTCTCACCTCATGTCTATGAAAGTGGGGAAGGTCCTATGGGAAATTGTCACCCCAAGTAATATCATATAGAAATAAGCGATATATAACTTACCAAGAAAGGATCACTACCATTCCATTGTGCAACCAATGGGGGAGATACCACTTTTTATATGAGGTAAGCATCACAACCATCCTATTTCTTGTTCATATTCCCAACAATGATCCTTAGGATTCATGTGGTATAACACCTGCATCATAATCAGCTTAGGTGAGATACCCAACTTACCAAAGGTAAGGATCACACACCCCCAAGCTCTGTCTTAACTCGTTGGTCAGACAGGAAGCGACAATCCCAACAAGGTCAACTTCTGGGTATGGTGACAAATGGGGTATTATTTAAGTATACCAAGATAGAGGAGGCAGATGTTCCACCTTATGGGTAACAAATATGGGTGATATCCTATTGTGAAAAACCCCCCCAACCCAAGAGCCCTCCATCTTAATTCCACGTCCTGAGAGCTGAAATTGGAGGGAAGCGTTTTCTTATTCTCCTTGATCAACCTAGACCCTTAATCCATAGGGTCACATCGATCAATCCATGCTATTTTTTGTAGATCATAAACATATCAACATGCTCACATATTGCACCAACTTAACCAACTCGGTGAAGAGTTTCCTCAAAGATCACCAAGAGAAGCAATCCTATGTTTTTCCTATTCAAGGAGGACATCAAAATAAAATTTTGTGTTAGAAAAAATACATGATATAAAAGGATACCTTGCTCATCCCCCTCACACATGCATCAACCACAAGCCTAAGCTAGTCTTAAATAGCAACATTGTATCAATATATGAAGATATATTAGTCCCAACTACATACAAGATTCTTTGCACATCATATCCCACTCTTTGTTATCACGATGTATCACAGTCACATCTAAAAACTATTCAAAATAACTCACCAAATATTTTATTCAAATTACTTCCCACTATCCATGGTAGCATCATAATACTCAAACTCGACCATGCTTAAAGCTACATACTTCTCATCCAAGATATCATGACAAACCTCATACTAAAGAAATAGCCAAATGTGCTAATCTCATAAAAAACGATACCAACCAACATCAATAAATCCATGAAATCATATATCATAGGAAGAATATCTCAGACCAAAATTTAATTTTTCCATTCAAATATCTCTAAGGGTGCTCGAAAAAAACCCTGTTGTTCAGTGGTTGTCATTAATGTCAACCCAAGAAGCACCACAGGCTACGCCGATCTTGCATGGGAATTTTGACTTGAAAAATTACACTATTCCAGCTTAAGGATATTTAGGATGGTTTCTAATTATCAAGATGTTTCCATTGATATATGGCATGCAACATAATTCTTCACGGTTTGAGAGATATTGGTCTTTGAAGTTAGTAACCCGAGTTCGTGGGATAAAAGCCCATGGGGTTGTGGCATGACACTAATCATTCGTTGTGGTCATTGAAAAGTAAATAATTAATAATTTTTAAGCTCGTAAAATCCCTCCCATGTTCACTTGTTGAAGACCCTCTCAACCTAAGAATTTATAAATTGTCATCCTCATATCCTCCTCACGTGGGGATTTCGCTACTTGAAACAGGTCATCATGGAATTTTTGCTATAATTTTTTTTTTCTTTTCTGTGAAGGTTAAGAAGCTAAATATTTTATCACATGAAGCCAAAATCTAGAGGAATCTCATGTAAAACTTTCAGACCATGGTTCGCAATATTTTCAGAGATATGATCTATGGAAGTGAGGGTTTTTGCAGGGTTCAGAACTTCATCTCAAAGAGATGGCCTTTGGAAAATCATCATAAATCTCTCTCTGAGCATCATATTCGAATTATGTAAAAAGTGGCAGATATTGCATGGACCTTAGTTTTCCTTTTATCAATTTCAGATACGAAGGAGAAAACAGTCACAGGTGGCACGTCGTATAAGTCACTCTACAGAACTAGTCCATAATTAGGTCATTGTGAGAGATTAGGCATAACTTTGCCTTGAAGAATCCAAATTGGGTTAGACCTATGGCATTGGAAATAAGACTCATAGAGATACTTTAGGACTGCAAATCACATACTGCATATTTGAAATAATAGAGATACATCATATTCAATATTGAGCTCCTGGAAGGCAACAAAAAGATAGATCATGTGTTTTCAAGGGCTACAAAGGACTAGACTTTCTAGGGTAGAAAAGAAAAGCATGGTGCAGAAAAATGATGCAACAGAGATCAACTCAAGATAATTATATTATGTATATTCATGTTCATCTCTTAATTTCATTATGTTCTTTGTATTCTATTTTCTTTTTTTTGTTTAACACTTGCATATGCTCTGCGCGATGAGGTAAGTTTTGTTATTATCATGTCATGGGTATGTCCTTGAAGAATTTTTGTAGGTATTATATATTCATCAATATAAGAGTCAATGCATGATCTAATGTTCTAAAAGTGATAAAGTGTAGCATGATAAGATCAAAAATCAAGGTGGAGAACAACAACAAAAAGTTCACCACATGAAGTCTTCAAGTGGGAAACACTAAATATAGTCATTGTAATGGAATTTTGAGGTCTAAAATTGGCCTCCTAAGGAAATTATAAAATAAGAGTGGAAATAATAAAATAAGATTTTATTACATCCTAAAGTTTTAGAGGGAAAAAATAAAAAACTACTTTTTCAACTTGTATTTTCAACTTATCTTCGAAATTGTTTACTCAAATTTTGAGCGGGAGTAATCATTAGATGAAAATTTTAATTCCTCACCCAAGGAGGAGCCATGTTGCATACTTTCGATGGGTCCTTCTACACGAATAATGAGAAATACATGAAAAACGTGATTGTAATCACATTTTTTCATGTATTTTTCACTTTTCATGTAGTATCATCCACCAAAAGTATGAAGCATGGGTACTCCATGGACGAGGAATTAAATTTTGCATCCAACGAGTACTCCCACTTGAAATTTGAGAAAAAAATTTGGGAGATATGTTGAAAAAGTAGTTTTATTATTTTATTATTTTTTAATATTTTTACCCTTTTACTTAAAAAATGGTGAATCATCCCCCATGATTGACATCATCATCTTGAATCCTATTATTTCTTATAAAGTGTATTTTGGTTGTACATTTTTCTTAGGAGGCCCATTTTAGACCTCAAAATTCCCCTAATGGTATGAGTCATTGTAAACGCATCATTGTAAAATTTGTACAAGTGTCTATCTACCAAGAATTGAAGATGCAGTGTCGGGAGGTATAGGATCATCATTAGGTGGTTGTGTCATAGTTTGGGTTATGTCTACTGTGTCTTCTTCTTCTACATTATTCTATATCATTGTAAAGTGGAGCATTTTCCATAGTACGGGAGTCCATTCTTCTTTTATTCTTCTATAGGGTGGTAGGTTGGTGCTAGGCTGGTGCATGAAGTCACCAACAGGTTAAAGCCTTTGAAAAATTCAAGGTGGTAGGATGGTGCTAGGATGATTTCTAGCTCATTGGTTGTTGGGGCATCCATTCAGTTGAGTATTGAAGAATCTCTGGTGTTGGAGCATCCATCTAGTGGGAGTTGGAGAAGAATGATTTTCTAGATTCTAGGAAGTTGGAGCTTTCTTTTCAATTGGAGTTCAATATTAAAGAATTATTAGAAAATCACTCAGGTGGTTTTTGTCCTAGAGGGGATTTCCACCTTAAAAATTGTGTGCATTTTTGTTCCTTTTGTTTATTGTTATGATTGTAAAAACATTGATAAAAAATGAAGATTAGCTAATGCCCTGAAATATTAATAATAATACTAATTGAAAGGAATATTAATTCACCCCCCCTCTCACTATTTCCCACAATTGTTATCATAGCGTTTTTCCTTCAATAGCAATTTAAAATCTGCAACGAGGTCATGGAGCATACCAGGTATGGTGTACCTCCATTCAATGTAAATAAGTATGCACTCTAGAAAGGAAGAATGAAGGTCTATCTCTTGGCGCAGGGTTACGAAGTATGGGACACTATTCAAAATGTCTTTACACCAACCACAGATGAACACGGTAAGAATAATTTGGTAAATGATGCAAAATTAAAGAATATTATTATCAGTGGACTTATTGAATCCTCTTATCATAAGGTTTTGGGTTGTAAAACTGCAAAAAATGTATGGGGCAAGCTTTATAATATATATGCAAGTGAATAAAATGTGAAAGAAGAAAATCTTGAAATCTATGGAATAAAATTTGAGCAACTCATAATGAAAGAAGATAACAACATTGTTGCATACTTCCAACACGTTGATGAAATAATCAATACTTTGAAAGGATTGGGAGAGCCTATTGATGAGAAGACTATTATATGAAAGATTCTTAGAACGTTACTAGGGAGATTCAGCCTGAAGGTATCGGTCTTAGAATAGAGTGAAAATCTAGACAAACTCAGCAAAGAGGAATTACATGGAGTTCTCATAACATATGAAATGAGACTTGATGAATAAGAAGGTACTTTTCATCTAGAAACTACGTTCCTTGCATCTAGAAAAACCAATAAGGACAAAAAACCTTCAAAGGAAAATACCTGTACCTACAATTCTGAAGAAAAGGAAGATGGTTAAGAAGGTATTTCATATGGATAATATGCTTACTTTACGAGAAAAATAAAAATTGGTAAGTGAAAAGTCAGAGGTAAAATTCCATTGATATGTTTTGACTGTCGTGAGGTTGGGAATTTTTCAGAAAAAATTTCGAGCAGAAGTGTAGGAAACTCAAAAGGAAAGAAAGGCGTTAAGAAATTCAACAAGCAAGGAAAAAATAAAGAATTCGAAAGGAACTTCCTTTCTTTATCATAATTTGATGAAGGAAATGGCAATGAAGAAGAAGCCAATGAGAGAGTATTGTCTATGTCTAATCACAATAAACAAGAGGTGTCAAAAAACAATAAAGAAGGGTTGACCAAAGAATAATTTTATAAGGAGGCAATCAGGCTTATAAAAGAGCGCAAGGATGAGAAGATTTGTTCCAATACCCTTGAAGAACAAGTTGAAGGTCTCAAAATTGAAGTTGAAGAAAAAAAATGTATGCAAGAGTCACTTCAAAAGAATTTGGAAGAAAGAAACCAAGAAAGGGAAGCATTAGAAGCCGAAGTAGTCTCACTGCATAAGGAAGTGAAGAAGGGAAAAATTCTCCAAAACTATGCAAGCAACTCAAGTGCATTCGAAGAGCTCATCAACAATCAATGATCTTACAACAACAGAACTGGCCTCCGTTACAAAGAAGAAGAAGTAGGACCTTCTATGACAAAATACAATAAACCGATGAGATCTGACATGCATGCATAATTCCTTGGACAAGATTCGCAAGAACAACCTTGCAAGACAATTCCCCAACAAATATTTCCATCCAGGTATCAACATATTTTTCATGTCTATTGTTATTCATGTGGAAAATTTGGTCATAAAGCTGTAGAATGTCGCACGCACCCTAGGAACCAATAATATTTGAGGAGATCTGTCAAATATGAACCTCCCAGGGCTCAACGGAACATCAATAGATTTGAGAATTTAATAAATAATATGTAATATTACAAATGTCGAAACTTTGGACACATAGCCAGAGATTGCAGACTTGAAAATCCTCCAGAAGAATCTTTGAAGTCACAGAACGAACGAACATGGAAGAAGAGGAAGACTGATAACTGTACTCTCGCTCTTAAGGCTCAAAATAAAAATATGTGTGGTATGTTGATAGCGGTTGCTCAACGCATATGAATGGAGATAGAAATAAATTTTTATCTATGAAAGAGAAGAAGGATGGAATTGTATCCTTTGGAAATGATGGATCTTCAAATGTTATAGGATCAGGTACCGTCACTCTCGGAAGAAAATATGTTCTAGCCAAGAATTTTCTATTGGCTGAAAACATCAAACACACTCTGCTAAGTGTTGGAAAAATGTGTAATCAAGGATGCACAATAATATTCAACTCCACAAAATGTGAAATTAGGAAAGGAAGGTATGGTAAAATTATGGCGACAACAAGTCGAGCTCCAAACGAAATATATGTTCTGGATGAAGCAACTAAAGCATATCTACTAGCTAAATAAGATGAAAGCTGGTTATGGCACAAATGAATGGGTCAAATAAACTTTGACAATATTGTCATGATAAGAAAAAAGGAAGCAATAGGAGAAATGTTGAAAATCTCAAAACCTTCCAATGCACTATGTGAGGCCTGTTAGCACGGATAGTAGAAAAAAGTCAAATTTTAAAGAAAAGAAAACTTTGAATCACATCCATTGGAATTGATACATAATGATCTATGTGGTCTTGTGATGAAAAGCTAAACTACTATAGGGTAGTTTAATTGTCATCTTATCAATATGAACCTACAACCTTCAAAATCCATATCAAAGCTACATGATTCATAAATCTGATACTTCGATCCTATGACCTATGGATTATCGCCCACGTATATATATATATATATATATATATATATATATATATATATATATATATATATATTAGAAAAACTCAAACAAAACATTTGAATTTCCATAATCTTTGACCAACAACGATGGCCCACTTTGTTGTAAACCGTGGAACTCAAAAACATCAGGTCTGATGTAAATATTAAAACCCTGATCACTTTTTATTTCGATAACCGTCATTCTACAATCATACAGTTGTCACACCTTTTTAAATCACATAATCATTATACGAAATAAGTTGAGGGCTCCAACGTTATTTCCAGCACACTTTACACCTATCATCCACTCCTTTCCGTTCATCTGACGGATATCGCATCACGACTCCCCATCTGACGACTACCACACAACAAAGGTTCAAAACCTTTAATGCTTCAATCTCATGTGAAATGAGTGGTTTTATGATGCCACGCGTCACTCACTGGGGTGTATTGTGTTCGCTCAAGAAATTACCACTTACCACTCTAAGGTTGCGCGAAAACCCTTCACGGTTTTCAAAAACCACCTAAACTGTTCGTCCACGTCACCTCTACACCATGTCCGAACAATTCTGACCCGATTCTCAACACTCGTCATAGTAACTTTGATTGATTTTTTCAACATCAGATTATGTAATGACCAACAATCTAGTTGATCCATGGTTCCAAATTAACTGAACATTGGAACACTTAAGAAAAACTCTGTCGAGCTATAGGTTGGGCCTGGCCAACATCATCTTGCTTAAATATCTAACTGTTGGCTATTATTCCCTTTGATTCAAGAATATATGCCGCAAAATATGTTGGATGAGCTGTAGCAAGTTGCAAACCAGCTATTCCAGGAAGGCAGATTTTATTCAAAATTCCTTTATGCACCATGGATTTTTTATTGATGGACTACGCTTCAAAATAGGTTTAGTTCTGTCACACTCTGCAACAACAACTCACGCTATGACATTATATTTTACTGGATCACCATCGATCCTTGTAGTGATCGATGGTGATCAAGACATTCGTAATTCAATTTAACCCACATACATAAAATTAGCCTCACAAATTGAAACTATAAGTAACTAATACACATACAAAGAAATCCACATAACAATATTTCTATTTTATACAAAATACACATACAAGCTAAGGCATTTCATCCTTTTTCATAATTTCTCATGCCACTACATTGTATTCGCTCTCTCACTTCACATATCACAAGCTCTCTTTTATAGAATTTACAAGAGCGTGGATCATTTAAGATCCACGATTTTTCTCCCTCAATTTCTCAACAAACCCTAAATCTCTCATTATACATAAATGACAGATAATTATAATTAATTAAACCTCATTAGTTCTAGCAATTTAGCTCTGTTTTAACCAATTTTTCCCCAATTTACAATGACTGTCCACGTTTTCCTTTCCACAGCTTCGGCTTCCAATTTCAAAGAAAGTTTTCTCGGATGCTCTTGCATCAAACTCCCGAGGTACAAAAAATTTATGACCTCCTGGTCATATTTCTTCTACATCTGTCAGTAATTCTACCCACATCCTTTGTGGAATTTCCCTTTGTGATCTTCCCGTAACAACATTCTTGAACAATTCTACCCACATCCTCTGTGGAATTGTCCTTTGTGAGTTGCAACAAAACCTTTGCAATAGCAGGTCCTCCCTGCTACCGCATACCTCACCAATCTTCTCTCCTTTGAGATTATTCTTTCGGCATCTCTCTGGTTCACTCCTGTGGAACCATTTGAGCACTCCTACTCTAGTCTATTGCAATCTTCTCACCTTCCTCTACTTCTACCTTCACAAAATATAAAAATCACAAGCTTTACAAATCTTCAACAAAACTGTACCTCTTCTTCCTTTGCATGAAAACTTCTTCTCGCTCGAAATCCTTTCCCTGCTCTGATACCATTTGATGAAAAGCTAAACTACTATAATGTAGTTTAACTGTCATCTTATCAATATGAACATGCAACCTTCAAAATCCATATCAAAGCTGAATGATTCATAAATCTGATACTTCGATCCTAGGACCTATGGGTTATGGCCCACGTATATATATATTGGAAGCAATAAAACAAAAATAGTGATTTCCATAATCTTTGACTAACAAAAAATGGCCCTTTTTTCTTAAACCTCGAACTCAAAAAAAAATTCCACTTAATATATAAAACATCAGTCCGATGTAAATATTAAAACCCCAAGCACTTTTTATTTCGATAACCATCAATCTATGATCAGACGATTGTTGCACCTTTTTAAATCACATAATTGTTATACAAAATAATCTAAGGGCACCACCATTATTTCCATCATAATTTACACCTATGATCCACTCCTTTTTGTTCATCTGACGGATATTGCATCACAACCCCCCATCCAACGACTATCGCACAAAAAATTTTCACAACCTTTAATGCTTCAACCTCACGCGAAATGAGTGGTTTTATGATGCCACACGTCACTCACTAGGGTGTATCACATTCACTCAAGAAATTACCACTTACCACTCTAAGGTTGCGCGAAAACCCTTCGTGGTTTTCAAAAACCACCTACACTGTTCATCCACGTCACCTCTACATCGTGCTTGAACATTTCCGACCCGATTCTCAGCGCTTGTCATAGTAAATTTGATTTCTTTTGTCAACTTCATACTGTGTAATAACCAACAATCCAGTTGATCCTTGGTTCCAAATTAACTGAAAATTGGAACACTTAAAAAAAACTCCGTCGAGCTATAGGTTGGGCCTGGCCAACATCATCTCACTTAAATATCTAACTGTTGGCTAGTATTCCCTTTGATTCAGGAATATATGCCACAAAATATGTTGGATGAGCTATAGCAAGTTGCAAACTAGCTATTCCAGGAAGGCAGATTTTATTCACAATTCCTTTATGCACCATGGATTTCTAATTGATGGACTACGCTTCAAAACAGGTTTAGTTCTGTCACACTCTACAATAACAACTCACGCTATGACATTATATTTTACTAGGTCGCCATCGATCATTGCAATGATCAATGGTGATCAACACACTCGTAATTCAATTTAACTCACATACATAAAATTAACCTCACAAATCGAAACTATAAGTAACTAATATGCATACAAAGAAATTCACATAAAAATATTTCTATTTTATACAAAATACACATACAAGCTAAGGCATTTCAGCCTTAGTTAGAATTTCTCATGCCACTACATTGTATTCGCTCTCTCACTTCACATATCACAGGCTCTATTTTATAGAATTTACAAGAGCGTGAATCATCTAAGATCCACGATTTTTCTCCCTCAATTTCTCAACAAACCCTAAATCTCTCGTTATACATAAATGACAAATAATTACAATTAATTAAACCTCATCAATTCCATCAATTTAGCTCTGTTTTAACCAATTTTTCCCCAATTTACAATGACTTTCCACGATTTCCTTTCCACAGCTTCAGATTCCAAATTTAATGAAATTTTTCTCGGATTCTCCTGCATCATCTCGTGAGAACAAAGAGATTATATGGAGAATTATATTTGATGTTAATGATAGATGACTATACCAGGATGATAGCCTTCAGTTTCCTAAAGATAAAATATAAAGAATTTGAATGCTTTAATATCTACAAGGAGTTTGTCAAAAATGAAACTGATTTGAAAATAAAGTGTCTAAGATCAGATAATGGTGGAAAATTCACTTCCAAATTATTTCATCAATACTATGACAAAAATGGAATAAAAATACAATTTTCAATAGCACGAACAGCTCAGCAAAATGGAGTTGCTGAAAGAAAGAATAGAACCATACATGAAATGGGTAGAAAAATGTTGAAGGACTCAAAATTGGAATAAATTTTTTAGGTTCAAGCAATAGATATGACAGTCTTCATTATCAACCAAATTATTCTCAGAAATAATTTCAACAAGACCCCATACGAATTATGGAAAGGAAAATGGCCTAATGTAAAATATTTCAGAATATTCGGAAGAAAATGTTATATCAAAAGAGAATATAAAAAGTTGGGTAAGTCTGAATCACGTGTTGATGAAGGTAGATTTTTTGGTTACTCACGCAAGAGAAAGGCCTATAAATGCTATAATCTAGGATGAAAACAGATAGTGGAGAGCATAAATGTTACATTTGATGAACATGGTGTTCTAACGAATAATGATGAGGACCTAGAATCTTTGAAACTTGAGACAGAGGCTGAAAAATACAGAAAGAAAATTCTAGAAGAAGAATCAACTGTCAACCAGGAATAAGTACATAATAATCATCAAGATATATAAGAAAAACAACAAGAAGCTCCTCCAAAGAGAACAAAAGAATGTATTCAATAGAACCATCCATCAAATCAAATCATTGGTGACATAAATGAAAGTTGACAACTTCGTTCATCACAACAAGCTCACATTGATTTTCTAGCAACGTTTGGGCCTAGTAGTTTTGAGGAAGACAGTGAGAATGAACATTGGGTAGAAGTTATGAATGATGAATTGGATCAAATATAGAAGAATAACACCTGGGAATTAGTTCCATGACCAAAAAATAAAAAATTCATTGGGACTAAATGGGTGTTCAGGAAGAAATTGAATGAAGATGGACAAGTTACTAGAAACTAAGAAAGATTGGTTTGTAAAGGCTATGCACAAGTGGAAGGAATTTATTTTGATGAAATATTTGCACCAATTTCTAGAATGGAAGCCATCTAGAGGTTTCTCGCCTATGTATGTTCAATAAAAATCAAAGTCTACCAAATTGATGATGAGTCAGCGTTCTTGAATGGTGAATTAGAAGAAGAAGTTTACATCGTACAACTTGAAGGTTTTCTACTATCAGACAAATAAGACTATGTTTTTAGGTTAAAGAAGGCTCTATATGGTCTCAAGAAGGCTCCTAGAGCATGGTATGCTCATCTTTATGGATGTCTATGTCAACAAGGGTTCAAGAAATGTACTGCTGATAGCAATATTTATGTACAAATAGAAAAATATAATTTAACAATCGCTGAGGTATATGTGGAAGATATAATCTTTGGTAGCAATAATGATCTACTAAGTAAGAAATTTGCTACAAATATGCAAAATGATTTCTAGATGTCTTTACTCGGTGAGCTGACATACTTCTTAGGGCTTCAAATATCTCAGCACAAGAAAGGAATATTTATATGTCAAGCCAAGTACATCAAGAAAATGCTCAAGAAATTCAAAATGGAAGATTTCAAACCCATCCTTACTCCAATGGTAACAAGTTGGAAATTGGGCATAGACAACTCATCTAAGGATGTGGATCAGAGGTTGTAAAAATCTATGATTGGTAGTCTTCTATATGTAACAACTTCCCGGCATGATGTTATGCAAGCAGTTGGACAAGTAGCAAGATTCCAAGCAGCACCAAAAGAACCACATATTATTACCGTCAAAATAATTCTTTGATATCTAAATCGCACAACAGAACATGGCTTGTGGTATCCCAAGGGTAAAAATCTCATTATTCAAGCCTTTACAGATGCAGATTTGGGCAGGAAGTGTTGATGATCGTAAGAGGACTAGTGGAGCAACATTTTGTTTAGGTGGTTGTCTCATATCATGGTTGATAAAAAAACAAACCTCAATCTTGTTATCTGCAGTGGAAGCATAATACATTGCAGTGACAGCTTGTTTTACTCAATTCATTTGGATGAAACAAACTTTGAAATATCTTCAAGTACAATTCAGTGAGCCTATTGGCACCTTCTGTGATAACACTAGTGCCACCAGTATCTGCAAGAATCCTATCATGCATTCAAAAACAAACTACATTCTGATCAAAAATCATTTTTTTATAGAAAAAGTCGCTAAAAAGAATATCAAACTTGAATATGTTGGTAAAAAATAACAAATAATTAATATCTTCACTAAAGCTTTACCTCGTGAGGCATTTTAATATCTTCGATCAAAGCTTGTGATCTTCCCAAGTTCTCATTAGATTTTCCTTATTCAAAAAATAAAAGGGGAGTGGAAGTGTGTACAGGTCCAAAGGATGGTTGTGTGGTATGGGGAGTTACCCTTTGCCATTGATTTCAAAGGGGGAGACAATGTTGTAAGAAGAGGTGTCATGATCATAGAGGAGTACTTGTATTGCCATCAATGTCAAAGGGGGATATTGTTGATCTGTGGTTGTCATTGATGTCAACCTAAGCAGCACCAGGGGCTACCCTGATCTTCCATGGGAATTTTACTTGAAAAATTACTCTATTCTGGGTCAAGGGATCCTTTTTAATTGTCGAGATGTTTCTGTCGATATATGGCATGCCATGTAATTCTTCCCAATTTGAGAGATATTTATTTTTGAAGTTATTAATCCCAGTTCATGGGCTAAAACACCATGGGGTTGTGGAATGAAACTAATCATTGGTTGTGGTAATTGAAAAATCAATAATGAATCATTTTTAAGCTCCTAAAATCCCTCCCACATTCACTTGTTGAAGACCCTCTCAACCTAAAAATTTATATAAATTGTGATCTTCATATCATCCTCATGTGGAGATTTCACTACTTGAAACAAGTCATCGTGGTATTTTCGCTATAATTTTTTTTTTATATACGAATATTCAGAAGCTGAAATTTTTATCACGTGAATCTGAAATCCTAATGAAGCTCGTGTAAAATTTCAGATCATGATTCACAATATTTTTGGAGATATGATCTATGGAAGTTAGGGTTTTCGGAGACTCCAGAACATCATCTCAAATATGTGACCATCATCATAACTCTCTCTATGAGAATCATATTGGAATTCTGTAAAAATGGTGGATATTGAAAATAATTTAGTTTTCTATGTATCAATTTTGGCGTTGAAGGAGGAAAAAATAATATGTGGCATGTCGTACAAGTTCGCTCTACTGAACTAGTCCATAATTAGGTCATTGTGAGAGATTAGGAATAAATTTTCCTTGAAGAATCCAAATTGGGTCGGACCTTTGGAATTGGAAAGAAGACTTAGAGGGATAATACAAGACAAAAAATCACATATTGGGGATCTGAAATAATAGGGATACATCAGATTCAATTTCGAGCTCTTAGAAGGCAAGAAAAATCTAGATCATGTGTTGTCAAGGGCTGCAAAGGACCAGACTTTATAGGGTAGAAAATAAAAGCATGGTGTAAAAAAATGATGTAGTAGAGGTAATCTCCACATAAGTATATTCTGTATATGTTTGTTCATCTCTTAATTGCATTAGTTTCTTTATATTCTATTTTTTTTTAATTTCTGTTTAGCACTAACATATGCTCTGCAGGATGAGGTAATTTTTTCTATTATCATGTCAAGGGTATTTCCTTGAAGAATTTTTACAGGTATTATATATTCATTAGTATAAGACTCAATGCATGATCTAATGTTCTGAAGTGTGAGAAAGGGTAGCATGACAAGAGCAATAATAAAGATGCAGAATAGAAACAAGAAGTTCACCATCTGAAGTATTGAAGTGGGAAGCACTACTTACAGTCATTGTAAATGTATCATTGTACTGAGCCGTTGTAAAAGCATCATTGTAAAATTTTTGCAAGTGTCTATCTTCCAAGAATTGAAGAGGCAGTGTCGAGAGGTCTAGGCTCATCATTAGGTGGTTGTGTCATAGCTGGGGTTATGGTATATTTTGTCTTCTTCTTCTACATCATTCTATATCATTGTAGAGTGGACCATTTTCCCTAGTACAAGAGTCCATTCTTCTTTTATTTTTTTATAGGGTGGTAGGGTGGTGCTAGGCTGGTACATGAAGTCACCAACAGTTTCAAGACTGTGAAAAATTTAGGGTGGTAGGGTGGTTCTAGGGTGAGTTGTAGCTCACTCAGTGTTGGGGCATCTGTTCAGTTGACTACTAAAGGATATCGGGCGTTGGAGCATCCATCCAGTGGAGTTGGAAAATAATGATTTTCTAGATTCTAGGAAGTTGGAGCTTTCTTTTCAATTGGAGTTGAATATTAAAGAATTATTAGAAAAGCATTCAGGTGGTTTTTGTCTAGGAGGGGATTTCCCCCTTCAAAAATATGTGCATTTGTGTTCCTTTTTTTTACTGTTATCATTGTACAAACCCTAAATATAAATAAATATTAAATAATGATCTGAAATATTAATAATAATACTAACTGAAAGGAATAATGATTCACCCCCCCCCCCCTCTCAGTATTTCCAACAAACCCAATGTGTATGAAGTGACTTAATCATGAATTGAATTAGGTCATTCTCTACAAAACATATATCTATATGGATGTTACAAGTAACATCAATTATTCAATCAAATATCCATTTCCAAGTTAGATCTAACAATATTTCTGCATAAATCCTTCAGTTCCATGAAGGTGTCCAAGGATTTGCATTTCCATTTTACAAAAACTCTTCATTATCCTCACAATATATATTTTATTTTCCAAACTTCAGAAACTAATTCATCATGCAAATATTCTTCATTTCGAACTTCATAGGCCAAATCCCTCTTAATTTTATCATTAGAGGCTCATTTCCTATCAATAATAAACCGTCAACATATAAAACCATAATCAAAAGCATGCCATGGACCAATTCTAAGTAGAGTTTTGGATCAGAACATCTTTTAGATTTTATGAGGTAGTTATCAATGCAGACATACTAGGCTCAGGAATCTACAAAAATTATACTGATCAAACAAATATTCTCAGCCACACACAAATTAACACTATGTAATCAAATGAACTAAGTCATATTATCAAGCATTAGATTCCAAATCATAACTAAAGCCATAAAAGTTTCTGCCAATATCATTGTGGCAAAATATTCGAACCAAGTGTGAGGTAGATCTCACATCTAAATACCAAGTTACAACCTTATCTATTGTCATCAAGAACTATTATTTACCAGGAAATACTAATCCAAATGTTATCATATCATTTTCATGATCATAATATAAATCATTTGTCACTAGAATAAAATTCATACTTTCATTGTGAAATCGGTGCATACTAAATCACAACTTTTTACACTTCCACCATTATTCCAATACCAATGTTAATAAATTATGTCTACGTAGCACTTTTATTTCATATAAATGGAAAATACCACTATCAATTACTAAATATTATTATAACTCTAAGTTTTTATCACATATCTATGAACTATCAAGCATCATGTCAAAGTTCTAAGGCATTGTTAATTATACAAGCCAATACTACTCATCCATACTAAGTCAAGCCAATAAGCCAAATATTTTTAAACCCTTGCAACTCTTATCATATACTGGCATATATTAACTTCAATGATCGAATAAAAATAATATACTAAAATGAAAATTCCATTCCCCTACAAACACATGTTTAGTCAACATATTCACATTTTCTATAGTAAGTCAAACATTCAAAATTCCTCGCTAATAAGACTTTTTACTGTCTTCTTCGTGTATGTAGGAATATCATACCATTTGTGCAGTCCTGATACCATGCATAAGGCTTCATTTTTTGTTTCCTAT
Source organism: Pinus albicaulis (assembly GCA_034641835.2). NCBI lineage: Eukaryota > Viridiplantae > Streptophyta > Pinopsida > Pinales > Pinaceae > Pinus > Pinus albicaulis. Next base: position 162,555,080 of record CM076570.1, read on the forward strand.
AGGCACAACCACACCCATAGACCTTCTCCCATGCGATTGGGAGGCTTCCAACCACACCCTTAAGATATTTTTCATGTGCTTAGGGATTATAATAGGAGATCATTTCTTTGCTAAAATAAAAACATGTGAAAACCTTTTCCACAACATCAGATGTTTATTCATGTCTAGAATCCTTCGTCCAATAGTCAAGTGTCCTTTTTTCAAATAAAAATAGGTGTTAAGTAACTCGTGAAAGTTTCTCCTTGTAAATGGGAATCCACTTCAGTCCTGATGAGTCAAAACATCAACCTGTCTATCATAATACTATCATGAATCAACAAAGCTATTAGATCATCAAACTATATCAAATTCTTAGAAATTAGTATACATCAATTTCATAACATATTGGCATCAGGTACTTCATCATCACATATGAACATTACATCAAACTTAAATCATGTCTTAATGTCATATAATTAGGTTTGCTAACAAGTGTATCATCATACTTCAAGGATCATAATCACTAAACCACTTATTTATCATTTCACATCAGGGCATCCATTCATATTTTCTACGCTTATCGAAAACTAAACAAGGGCAATAAGAAGATCCTCAATATCCATATTATTGTTACACTTTTATCATCAAATTTATCATGCTTATCACAAGAATTAAAAATACTATCAAGTCACCATATATAAAATTTAATGTATCTAGCTTGCTTGATAAAATCAAGAAACTTCATGATGTCTAAATGTAACATATGTGTCAAATATCAAGTGCACCAATATATAACATGTGTCATAAATAAAATTATTTTCATATGAGTATATGAGTCATTTAATGAAGGTGATATATCCATCATGCCTTAGGGCTTACCTTTCCATCCAGTATTGTAGTGAAACAATATACTATACATACCTTATAACATTCAAATGCCATTTTACTTTGTATCACTTACTTTTCATGGGTAACTGTAGCTTTTCTCTTCCTGCAATAACTATCTTTTCCTCCACCTCATATGATACTCAAGAAGGGTCCAATTATCACATCTCATCAGTGTTATGCAGATTAATCCGTCTCGTGGACAAGAGCGATCTCCCTAGTATTCTACGAATAGCTAGAAACAAACATCCATTTGTAAATCATTTTCTATAGATTATTTGCAATTCATAATTATTATAAACAAAGAAAGAGGACATGCCCCTACCTTCAAATCCAATGTCCGGTGCAGTCTTTTATCTAGTCGCTCGAAAGAGGCTTCTTCAATAAGTAGAACCTGCAATCAAAGACCAACTAAAGAATTAAAAGCAGCTGCAACATATAATAATTAGTAACAAATAATCTAGCTTAGTGGTCAAGGATTATAAGTATTGAATTATTAAAATAAGCACAAGAACAACCCAATGAGAAAAGGAGATCCATATGTATTATTTTGAATGAAAAGAGTAACTTTACAACCTGATGCCTTGATGTCGTACAAGTTTCTCCCGAGTTCCTGAATAATCATTCGTCCTTCAGTTTTACAAGCCTTCCTCTCTTTGAACTAGCATGGAGTTATGAACATAAGGGTGTGATCATTCTCATGTGAACAATAACTAGTGTAGAGAGTATGTTCTCTTAATAATTTCTTCAGCAACTAATATGTATGTCTACAATATATAAGCTACCCTTGAGGCTGAAACATGAGCTCAATTTATAGGGAAATGGTGGTAGTTTTAGTTCCATTAAGAGGGGTATGGATTCCTCTCATGAAGGGATTTGATCTCCATAGACCAAGGGATAAGCTCCATGAGTGGAGGGATAAAGCTCGAACTGATCGTGTGTCTAGAAGCTTCCATTTGGGAGAATATTCAACCGGGTGGGCTTCTAGAACTTACTTTTTCCTTTATTTGACTTTTTACGGGGGTCCGCAGCTTTCATAAGTAGAAGGTGCGGGAGCTACCACAGTCTATAGAACAAGTATCCACAGACCCACAGGAAAAGGCTAGGAAAAGTGCAGAGTTAGAGTTTTAAGGGTTTTAATGAGGTTTTGTCCAATTTCAAGACTTAGTTTAGGAAAATTAGGATTTTTGACTTCTAAGGCCGCATAATATAGGTGGTGATAGACCTATATAGACAGTCAAATTTTATAGTGAACAAATAACGTGTAACAATCAAGAGGTTCAAAGTATAAAAATACTCAAATATACATGTAGGAAATATAATTATTGATCATATATGTAGATTTAAACAAAAGTAAAGACAGAAATAAGTAACATAAATCTATAAAGTACTTATATTCAATGAGAGGTGATCATCTCCCTCTTGAACCAGCGTACAAGGGTCATGGCTATCCATTTTCCATATAACATTGTTGCCTTCATTATATTTCAAACAATTTCATCAGAAACTAGGACTAATTGGTACTATCCCATCTTGTGCTACATCAAATGTGTCACAAGTGTTAGAAATCATTCACACTAATCATGATAGGGTTTCTAGATTGCATATGATCTCAAATATTTGGAATAATCGAGAGTTTATTCCAAACACTAACCTCATAATATCCATCAAACCATAATAAATATATTTCCTAGGGTTTCCTTCAAACCCTGACATTATTTTAGGTCTACTCTATATTCTCTTGCTTCCATCAATGGTGTCTTCATGGGTGGTTATCTTATTGACTTTTATTAAGCCCAAATTTGACACAAAGCTAATTTTTCTTAGGGATATATTATTCCTTTCTTTAAATAATTTCATTTCCTCATTTACATATTAAATTCATGCCATAACATCATAACATTATTTAGTTTTAAAACATTATTCAGCAGCATACGCAATTATATAGAAAGAACAATATCATAATCAATGCAACAGAACTTAAAGGAAAAATAGAATAAAAAAATTCACACATAGAGACACCAGGATTGGTTGGAGACTAAGGGAAAACCCACTACAAGGAAAACCCTTTGAAATTATTCTTCTTATTATATTGTCATTAAATGTTTCAACAAAGAGAAAGTGCAACGATCCATTCCTTTATCCACAATACTATCCAAAAAAATTTAACTAAATCATATCCAATAGATGAACCCAACAACACTAACAATTGAAACCTTGATTTAGAAGCTTGCAGTAAACTTTCATTATCTGCGGTCAACTACTGAATTATGCAGTCAACCACGATTAATTGAAAAAAAAAATCCTATATGCAAACCACATGTAGAGAGTGTACATCCGTGCAATTGAAGCCCTCCAATCACACTCATGAGCATGTGTGCCTACAGTTGCAACCAAAAAATTCTTGTGTCAGCCCTGCCACTGGAAACAAAAACCATGGATCTCATATGTGAGCTTCTAAACTTGCAATTTCAAACCTGTAGAAACCAATCTCCATAAACCACCCCGTACCTGTGTAAGCCAAAAAAAAAAAATGAATGATCATGAGGATGCCCAAATGAGGATAAATCGACTTGTATTTATAGCCATCTGAGGGTGTCCAATTCCTTTTTAGGGTTGACTTTTCCTTTGGTGCAAATGTGAGCTTCAATTCAAAAATTTACTTTCCCTTGTCCAAATCAAGTGCTTAAAAGCTCAAAATATGTCCTCTCGAATAGAGGAATCTAGTCTCGTGATTGGAATTTATCACTCAGCTTCCAAATTAAAAATACCAAAATTTACTGAAGACATGCAAACAAAATTTGAAATATCTATGTTGGGTGGTTTTACTTTCTTTCTTTGGCTGCAAGTTATTAAACCAGATAAAGAAATGTTTGTCTCTCAAATCAACTACTTAAGAGAGAAATTGAAGCAATTTGGCATGGAAGATTGCAAATCGGTTTGCAAACCTATGGTTATTTTCTGAAAATTGAGAAAATATGACAAATATCCTAAGGTAAATCGGTCCATTTATATATTAATGATTGGTAGATTATTGTATATACAACTTCTACGCTTGACTTAATTCTATTTGTAGGGTCAGTTTCAAGATTTCAAGCTAATCCAAGGAGAGTCATGTAAACACAATAATCCAAGGATATCTTTGAATATCTCCAAGGAACTCTTGACTATGGATTATGGTACCCTAAAGGTAAAAATTTTAGTTTAATTACTTATACTGATGAAAATTGGCAAGTAGCATTGATGACAGGAAAATCATCTCAGGAGCAACATTCGGTTTGGGTAGTTTCCTCGTCTCTTGGGAAAGAAAAAAGAAAAGACTGATGAAGTTGAATATGTAGCAAAAACCACTTGTTGCACCCACATATTATGGATGAAGTAGAGTCCTCAAGATATGCAAGTGGAATACATTTCTCATATCCCTATCATGGTTTATAACACTAGTGTGATAAACATCTCCAGAAATCCAGTTCTTCATTTCGAGACGAAGCACATACCAATCAAGTATCATTTTCCACAACACCAGGAAGGTTAATTAAGTTGTTAGTTTGGAGTATGTGGTCACAAATGAAAAAATTATAGACATATTCACTAAGCCACTTCGAAGGGAATATTTTTAACATCTTAGACAATAGATGGGTGTGGTATGTTTTTGAAGGCATTGAGAAGTTTTTCTATGGGGCTAGGAACTATCTCAAATTTCCCTCAATCAACTAATTTTTTTTTTTTTATAGTTTGTGGTAGTTGATTAGTCAAATGTACATCATTGTAATATGAAATGTATTTCTTTATTCTTCTTTCTCACTTCTCAAAGCTTCATAGTTTCTCATTCATGCAAGGGGAGTATATGTAGTAACCTCTAAGGGGGATCATGCTAAAGTTGGCATTATGTGATGTCCATGTTATGTATTGTATACTTATATGTCCTTGTTATATATTCCTTTGAATTTACCCTTGACATTAATGCTAAAGGGGGAGAAAGTATTGAACTTAGGTTCACAGTTTAGGTTCAGGAGGGAAAATTAGGCTCGAGTTGACATCAGTAACAAGGGGGGAGCTTGTTTGCAGTGTATTTTTTCCATTGATGTCAATAGGTGTTTAGCACCATTTTTCTTGTACTCGTGATTCCTATTCCTTGTACTAGGTATTACGTATGATCTTGTTTGGTCGAAATAATTTCTAAAGCTGACATATTAATGTCCTAAAGTTGAGCTACAAATCTGGTGGAAGAAGGGATGCTTGTATGAGGTAAAAAAGTTTAATAAGTTAACAAATAGTGTTATAATGCATCCTAGAGAGATTATTACCTAAATTATAATTAAATTCCAAATAATGGAGGGTGTGTTACAACCAGTAAATTTCCTGAATTGTGCATGCACTTAGATTAACTCCATGGTAATTTTCTATGGTTTTTGCACATGTTAATTGGTCAAAAGTTTGAGGAAGGTTACACTTTATCTAGAAGATGATTAAAGTTGAAAAATATCTCTCACTTAATGAAGACTATGGTGGATCAAGTTAAGCAGGAAATTGTTATGAATTGAAACAAATTTATAATTTATGAACAAATATTATTAACTCTCCATTACTCTAATTGCATTTATTATTTTAATCATTCCAAAAAATTACTAATATGAAAATGATTTTAGGAGTTGAAATTGGCTCTTCTGTGTGTGAGAGAGATGTTATGCATTGTGTTTTAAGAGGAGAAGTATATGTACTCAATGGCTATATAATATCATTGAATAATTCTAGATAGTTATTCCAGAGATCAAAAAACATGTGTTATTCTGATTTTTGTGTAGGGATTGAAGACTTGGCTTAAGGGCAAATTATGGAGAACTATTCTATTTTTTTAAAAATTCAGAAGTTAGTTTCAAGTGGTAGATGAAGGGATATCTACAAGATTTATTAATTATATTTTCAGTTTTTTTTTAGCTCAAAAATTCCTTGAAAACTTCATAGCTATATGTGTATTGAGGTTGTGGCCTCAAGCTAGTGAAAGCTTGCTATAATTTTGTTGGAGTAGTGGCTCCTTGTTGGTTGTGGCCAAAAAAATTCATTTCTAAGGATTTGGGGATCCTTTATAGTAGAGGTTACCTGAAGATTGTAACGGGGAATATTCTTATATTAATAGAGAAGAAGAAGCAAGCAAATAGTTAGGTGGTTTTCTACCCCGAGATAGTTTCCACCTAAAATATTAATATCTTTATGTGATCTTATCTTGTGTTTAATTTTTTTCATGTGTTGTTACATTTTTAATTATGAAAAGTTATCATATTAAAAAAAAATTAATATTCATGAAATATTGATTCACCACCCTATCAATATTGCTAGATCGCAGTAAATATTTTGCAAATAACTAGATTTTTGTTAACTAAATTATTCTAGAAGTTTCTAGTTGTAGGGTGTGTCCCACCTACCTTGGATGTTGTAGGAGTATGTCTCTCTCTCTCTCTTATGCATATGCACTTGCTGAAAGGAATGTGAATGACCTTGACTGTGTCACTAGTGGGGTTTGCCTTGGCTAAGCTCTGTTTTCCTAGCACACTCAAGTATCGAATTGTAGGGTTTTATGGAGTCAATATACTTTAATTTTTAAATTTTGGGGCTAATATAGGTGAATTTTAGCAAGTGTTAATGTTCAGTGGGTAAAATTACAAAGAGGAGGATTAATTTGTTAAAAAAGCGAGATTTTAGTAAGAAAGGGGATCGCTTCTTCATGCAAGAGAACTAGGGTTCCTTTATTAGCTTAAATTATCTCGATTTTAGCTTGTGCAAGGGCTTTAAAAGGTTGAATTCACAAGGGTGGGGTGAATTAACAATTTCAAAGAATAAATTTAAGCTTAGAGAGTCATATTAATGCTTATGGAATTCATGGGTGTGTGATAGTGACTCAAAGGATGAGTGGGAAGAATGACGAAAAAAATGGTCCCTCATGCACTTTTATAAAAAGGTTCCTTGAAATGTGTCAAATTTTCATTAAGAAATTTTTTATATTTGATGTCATTCTTACAATATGGTGACAAGAAAATGATGATTAGAACCTACCATGTGTCACCATGTGGTCGACAGTGATTTGGCCTAAGAGGTGGCTTGTCGATGAGGCGAAGGGTCAATGTGGCGTAGGATGTGGTGAGAGTGTTGCCATGGTGTATGGATCTAATGTGGAGGGGGCGGTTAGTTTGGAGATATTACACAAAAAGTATCACATGGTTCCTTCTACTTTCCCCACAAACGGACCACTGAAATATTTGCCGTGGTGTGAGAGGCACGGGAGAGCACCATGTGGCCCCCTCTACACCCATTGGATGGGTTTAAAAACATGTGATTTGTAAGTGTGGGACATCGTGGACCATCCTATTGCATCTCACACCCACCATCAAATTTCTAGGCTGCAAAACTCTTCTTCAACAATTTTTTGATGATGTCAGGTGATCTCTTGCCTACTGTCTACATTACAGGTACCTGTTACTGTGCCTGTCGGATGGTTTTATACTAGTTGAGATTATCAAATTCCCTTAGGTTTATTTTCTACCAATTTCCATGTTCCCATTGCATCTTGTGAGGTCCCTCTTAGGGCCTTTACTGACAAATTGTTCTAGAGACTTTTGGGTATTTTGGGCCTACTTTGGCTTTGAAACCTTAAGGAATAAATTCTTAGGGCTGGTGCTTTTTGGCACTAACATTTACTCTATGGGGGAAAATGGGTCCATTTGTCATATTGAGAACTTGCATTTCTAGTGCCTTTTTTGGGCTATGGAATCTCCTTCAACTTGGCTCTCGTTCCTTCTCTTGTAACTTTCTTATTGAACTAAACAATTACAACATTCAAAGGAAAATTCTTGCAAATAAAAATCTTTAAAAAAAAATTCTTTTCCCTTTTTTGATTTGTATTTTTTACTCAAAAGTACTTAAGTGATGCATTTCTTCATGAATCTACCATTGACAAAGCTCCCTAATAAATATTGTTCCAGATCTTCCAACATATAAGTAGCATTTTCAAGAACTCCTTATACTTGTAACGCGTAAATCCATAGATTATAAAATTTCCCACATTTTCCTTTTTATTTGTGATTGAGTCCCTTTAAAGTACAAAATATTCTTCTAATAAATTATTTTTTTCCTTTAGTCAAAACATCCTTCATCTTATCTCAGTATAATTATGTGTTGTGTAGTATTTCTTTTGTTTATTGCCGAGCTTCGATGAGTTGTTATATCCTATTTTTCATTACGTCGTCAGTCTCATCTTATTGTAGTAAATTGATCATTGGTATGGCCATATTCACTGGGAAGATTACATATGTGTCTTATACCAGATGTTAGGGCAAGGGACATATGGATCTCTTTGTGTTTATCCTATTTTCCCACAAAGCATACTTGAGATTTGTATCCAAATCTTTCTGGTTCCTTTTCAACATTTTCTTGATGATTCTTATGAGATTCTTATTGGAAGAGTCAGCTAATCCATTACCATCTGGGTAATAATATGGTGAACGTACCAAATCAATGTCATATTACTGATAGATTGTAATATTTTGAAAGGCTTGAAAGCCTTAAGATTGTCTGTCATGATATTTCTTGGGAAACTAGATCTTGCAAGGATGTTTTCTTCCAAGAATGCTATTATGATGTTATGATCAACCTTTTAGGTAGGAATTACTTCTTACCACTTGTTTAAGTAATTTATTTCCATGAGGATACACTTATGTTTCCCCCTTGATTTTGGATGGATCTCACCAATAAAATCCAACCTCCATTGTTGGAATGGATCCTCGACTTTTATCAGTTTCAATAGGAGAGGCTTCAACTTCGATTTGGTAGAAAATAGTGGGAATTATGGGCATGCCTTAAGAGTAGAATTGGTATATCTGAATAAGTATGGCCAATAACACCTTCCCTTAGAATATTGTAGAAATTTTTTTACAAGCTTGGTGTCCTCCATAGATGACATGGTGAATATTTCCAATGAGATATTTTATTTTATCTTCAATAATACATGTGAAAAACACTCCAGTAGGGTCCTTATTGTATAAGTTATCTCCTACAATATATAACTTGATTTCCTTGAGCTTGAGATACCTACATTTTGATCTTGGAAACTCAGACGGACATTCCAAGTTCTACAAGAAGGAGATAATATCTTTGTACCAACTAGATTCTTAGAATATTACGAGGCCCTTCAAGAAGGGTTCTTGTGGATTGCTACCTTTTGGTGGAAAGAGTTATTGTGTATTCCTTCCTATTATAAGAATATGTTCTTGTGGATTCTCTCTGCTAGGATGAATATTTTGGTGTGGGTTCTCTTCATGTCAAGAAATAGGTTCTTGTGGATTATGTTCTCTCCAAATGTTGCAATTTTTTTGTTAGTGCATATTCCAAGTGCCACACAGTAGGAACCAGTGAGCATTTTGGACAATCCTTGACCTTTAACCAAATTTTTAGGTTTGATTTCTTGGTTAAATTCCTGGAACTTTGCAATCCACTTTCAAAGCCTTCCGTCACTCACATTTACTAGTGTTGATGGAACATAAGCTATAACCTTCGATTGCAAGAGATGTTCTCTAAAATATTTAAATTATTTTACCATCGCGTAAGATTGATTCTCTAATATGAAATTTGTTCACCATATCAAAATGAATGAATAAAAAAATGTTATTGGTTGTTCATACAATACATCATTCTCCTATAATATCATTGCTGCTATTGTATGTTCCGAAGAAAAAGAAATTGAGATTGTTTTGAAAAAGTCTAGAATAACAAGGACTGGTGCCACTGTGATAGATTTTTCTATTTCTTGAAATGAGGATCTATATTCCTTAGCCTACTTGACATTAATATCTTTAATCAAAATTATTGTAATATGCTTCAAATACTATGTTGAATTAGGAATGAATATTGGAAAAAAGAATATTTTCCTGAGGAATGATTGTACTTTTTTCTTATTTCTGGGTAGCCCTATTTTGGATATAATTTCTACTCTTGCATGATCAATCTTCATTCCTTCCTTAAACACAATGTGTCGTCGTAGTTTCCATTCTTGGATAGAAAATAAATATTTATTTCGATTAAGAGACAATCCATATTTTTTTCATTTCTAAAATACGTGCTCAAGATTCTCCAAATTTTCATCATCTGTTTAAAAAAATGGCCATGTCATATAGGTAAATGAAAATTAATTTGTCCCTTTCTCCAAAAAATTCAATGTCCATTGCTCATTGGAAATTTTCTCTTGCATTCATTAATCCAAACCGATTTTTTCATATATGAATGCACCCCATGGTGTAATGAATGTGGTCTTATATTTATCTTATTCATGCATGGATATTTAATTATACGCTGAGAAACCGTCCATCACCAATATTCTTGATGCTCGTATCAACTTATGTAATACATGGTCCATCTTAGTCAATGGTTAGTTTTCTTTCAACGAGAATTTGTTCAAATTTATGAAATACACACATAGCCTTATGTATCCATTCTTCCTTCTAACGAGAACTAGATTGGATACTCACTCAGAGTATCTCATTAATACAAACTTTTTTTTGTCCAATAGCTTCCTCATTTCCTTTTCTATCTTGGGAAAAATAATGGGGTTGAACCTCGTTAGTTTTTGCACACAATGTTTATCTCCATCCTTCAAGGAAATTTTTGTTTTATAATAGAAGTATAATAGGTTCTCAAATCCTCATAAATCCATGCAAAAATATCTTTTAATTTCTTAAATAATTCAACGTACCTCATTTTTCATGTGGGTTCCAAATATTTGGCAAGATTTACCTTTTGAGGATTCCCTTTAGTTCCTAAGTTTTGTTCCTCCACATTCTTTGTCACCAAATGAAAATACGTTTGATGGACACATCAATATGATAAAATATTTGTTCCAAAGGAAAAAGTCCTTTCAATACGAAATTTTTATTCAATTGGATTACTCTGTGGCCCAAAATTTAGTTTAGGAAGCCTAATGATTCTGCCTATGTTTTGTCTCCCATCCTAATTTTTACTATCCCCCTCCCCCCAATATTGTTGAACAAATTTTATGTTTGTGAATTTTCCTATAAGCCCCAAGAATCTGCGCATCTGTTCACCATCCTTAAATAATTTCTAGTGTTTGATATTATCTAGGATTTATGGCCTATGTCGCATCTCTACTTTGTGTTTCAACATCAATTATTTAGGTGGCTTGAAGTAACTAGCAGTTGTGGGAAATGTGTCATCCTGTTGATTCTCATCTTTGTTGATAGCTACAATATTGAGTTCCTCGAATAAGTTCTTTACTATGACACATAAAACATTCTGATAGGACCACATCCTGGGGTGCTTCATAGTGTACACACTCCTTATTATAAATACCACTAGTTCAAAATCTCCAAATGTTGTTATATTTTTATCCCCCATTTTCCTTGTTGTTCCCAATCCTAAAATAAATGCCTCATTTTCTACAATTTTATTGGTGGCATCAAATTATGGCTTGAAATAAAAAACTATAATTTATCCATGTTTAGGAATAAGAACTACTTCTACCCCCGTTCCTCTCTTATAGTATGAAATATCAAATAATAAGTTCCAAAATTTATGTCTGTCTTGTACTTTCTTTGTCTAAATTGGATGTTCACTTACTTATGAGGTTATTTAATATATCCATAAATAGGTTGTAACATCCCATGGAATCCTTCACAACATAAATGGGTTGATTCTTTGACTTCTTGGCATCATTGACGACATATTATAATTTTGACTCTCTATACAATTTTCTATCCTTTCCCAAAGGTTGGTATGGTGGCATAAGATAAGTCCATTTACAAGGTGTGTCCTAGTTTTCCTCCCCAGGATCTAGAAAATAACATACTATAACTTGTTGGGATATCAACAACCACAATGTCCATAATGATACTTTTTTTCGCAACTTGAGTGAGGGATATGACACGGTATTTTATAAGGCCTAAACTCTTGAATCTACATGAATCAAAAGAATCAATTTCATGGTAGAATTTGGTAATTTTGAGACCCAATTCTGGCATGAATGATTTTGGCATAAGGTTGTGAGATGCACCTGAGTCAAGCACAAAATTGTGCAATATTTTATTGTGTACATTTAAAGTGATGTAGAAAGGGGGAATATTATCTTCTATTTATTCTAGATGCAGGACACAAATCATAGTTGTGTAATATTTTTGTATGTTAAGGGTGTCAGTATGTGATGGTGGCTCAGTGGAGTCAATAAATTTTTTATGTGAGATTTGTAAATCGCGTTTTGGACTAACTTGGTCAATGGAACTAGGAATTTCATTAGAGAATTTTTGAGGTCTGAGATGGGACTCCTAACGAATATTATAAAATAATAATGGAAAATAATAGAATGAGATTATATTACATCATCAAATTCTATAGGGAAAAAAGAAAAAAATATATTTTGAACTCGTATTTTCAACTTATATCCCGATGGTTTTACTCAAATTTCGAGTGGAAGCACTCGCTGAATGCATAATTTAATTATTCACTCAAGGATTACCCATATTGCATACTTTTGATGGAGACTTCTACACAAAAAATGAGAAATACTTGAAAAAATTGATTGCAATCACACTTTTCATGTATTTCTATTTTTTCATGGAGCAGGGTCCATCGAAAATATGCAACAGGGGTTATCCTTTGCTGAGGAATTAAAATATGCATCCAATATGTGCTCTTGCTCGAGATTTGAGTAAAATCGTAGGAAAATAAATTGAAAATATGAGTTGATATATATATATATATATATATATATATATATATATATATATATTATGTTTTTTTTTACTCCAAAAATGGTTAATCATCCCCCATGGTTGACATCAGCATCTTAAATCCTATTGGTTCTCATAAAGTTGATTTTGGTTGTACATTTTCGTTTTAAGACCCATTTTTTACCTAAAAATTTCTCTAATGGATATTGTTGAATTATATTTCAAGGTTAAACACTCAGGTTGATTTTTTCTCATTCTCTTTAAGTTTTGGTTGTGAACTTTGCATCATAGGTTCTTCTAACTTCCGAGCTACAATGTTCAAGTTAGTTGTTTTCCTCTAGTATGAGGGTTCTTATGGATTCCTTATCTAGTTGGAAGGTTGGGTGTTAGATGGGAAGCTGCATTGGGATCCACCTAGGATGATGATGATATCTCCTTTCCCTCTCCTCTTGCTAGCCTTCATAGTCTCATATTCAAGTCATACTTCCTTTGCAGTTATGCCACTATTACATCTATGATTTACTGATATTGTGTGGAAGATACTCTCGAGTCTTATTGTGTCTGATAATCCTCTTATAATTCTAAATAATTTGTGTAATCAATTTGTATTATATCAAAAGCGATATTTTGGTCATCAACCCAGTGTATGCCTTCTTCTTGATTATGGTCATCATATGATTCATTTATTTGAAAGTTAAATTCTCCCTATATTGGGGGTTGAAAGGATTGTTCTCGCATTTTCTTGCCTCTCTGCATCATCTGAGGGTTGAATGGTATCCAAAAGAAATTCGGGTTCTTGGGTTGTTATGTGGGGCTTTTACTTGGTTCTTATATCTTGAGGAAGGAATCTCTTCCATTTTTTACTTAGTACTATCTTTTCCTTGAGGAATTTAGCTCATATTTCACCTTCTTTTTCCCTCCATATTTCTCTTTCTTGCGATCTCTCGCTTTACCTATACATTTTTCTTGATCTTCCTTCTTGATCCTCTCCAAATTTCGCATTGCTACCAAAATTCCTTCAATATCAACAACATGAGATTGCATGGTTGTTAATGTGATTGGCTTTCTTTTTCTCAACAAGATAGAAAATTGGGCCCAAATTTCACTGCGTCGTTAACCATGGCAATGGTGAAAGGTGGTTTTATCACGTTTGGAATATTGCTATAAAATTTGTTGAATATATTAGTAAATTCTTCTATGTTCTCCAAGAACCTTTTTTTTAATCAAGAGAATTCTATAAGATAATATTGAAAATATTTCTACTAGCCCCATTGGTTGGAAAATTCTCTCTCTAGATCATCCCAAAAAGTAATAGAATGAGGGGGAAGAGTGTAGAACATATACATAATTTTACTTTTAACGTCTGTACAAAAAGTCTCATGAAAACATCTTCTTTTTCAACCATGAAATTGCGAGTAAAATATTGAACTGTGCTTATATATTCTTCCGTTTTATTCTTCTATAGACTATTAAACTTGGCCAACTCTTTCATGTAATATTATGGCATGTCATGTAACATATTTGATAGTGCCAATGGTACATACCTTGCAGCCACCCATGCTAACGATTTGTTAGGAGGGTTTTGATTCGCCATCAGTTGGTTGGGAAGATTTTGGTTCACCATGTTGATAATAAAATTCCTTGGAGTTTGAGAGACCGAGGTCTTAACAATGTTCGTTCACCTAGGTGTAGATCCAGGTGTAGTGGATGGTGTAATTGGCGGAGGGCTTCGAGGTTCCGGTATAGGATGAGAAAATGGTGGATAAATATGTGGAATTTCTAGTTGTTGGGAAGGAGGTGTTACTGCAGGGATAGTAAGTGGTAATGATGTAGAGGTTCCTGCACTTGAGTACTTATTTCTTTGGTTATATTGATATACAAGTCTATCGTGATTTGGCACTAGAGGAGGAAAATTAAGGTCTAGATTATTTCTCGCATGCCATCTAGTGGAAGTCAAAATGTGAATGTGAAGATTGAAAAATCATGTGTTGAAAAGAACAAACATGTTAATAATGAGTGTGTAATAGTGTGCTAGTTGGGTTTGTTGGTTGTTGTTCTAGTGTATATGGTGAGCATGACAACAATAATGTAAGTGCCAAAAAATGGACGCTATGAATAATAAAGTTTCTAGGCAGAATGCATAACTCAAATTTCAGATTCTATCCACGTGTAAAATTTGATAAGATTGTCATTTCACCATGGGAATATGTTCAAATCATCCCCTGGAATGATGCCATGAGACTTTGGGGCCCAAAGTCACAGTGTGTTCTGCTACAATGCAGAGCCTAAGAACATCTATATCTGATTTTTATTTTTCCATTTTAAAAGTTTTACTTTTGGTGGAAAATAATACATAAAATTACCAAAGTTTATAAAAAATCTGTTAGAAACATGTTTTTGCATATTTTCAAATTTAAATATCCATTTAATTTAAGTTTGACATAAAAACATTTTATAAAAAAAATTAAAACATGGACAACAAATATCAGTGATTTAAATTTATGCCATTTACTTTAGCCCATATAGAAATTCATCAAAATAAACAAAAGTAAAATTGATAACCAAAACCACATTAACCTCTCAACTTCACAAAATGGATGGATTCAAACAACACAACCCCATATCCCACGCCATTCCATTTCCATTGTTTCAAGTTTCTAAATCCTCTTTGTTGGTTGAAATATTCGACAACTATAATAATATTCCCCCACTAACATACTTTCGGAGGTGGCGAAGCCAACTTTCAAAAATTATTAAATCAGTGCAATGCGCACATACTATTAATTTACGAGTGTGGATTCTCAACTTTCTCATCCCTCCATCTATTGATATCATTTCCCTTCACCAGTTCATTGATCGGAAGAGCTTGCGCCATTTTCCTCTGTATTTTTATCTTTCTTCATATTTTTCAACGAAAAGCTCAACATCAAATCCGTATTCGTATTCGTTTGGGAAGAGCATTGGAGTAACCAACATAATTATTAAATTTGAAAAAAAAAACTAAGAGTATGGAAAAAATTGAAATTATATATTATAAATAATTTATTATTTTTTTTATAAAAATTTATTATTTTTAGTAATTATAAATTTATCATTTCTTATTTATTATTTTTCACAATATAATTTTTTAATATACAATTTTCTATTTACTATTTTTTAATTTAAAAATTTTTGCTTCTAAATTTTAATATTATATTAACAAAAATATTTCCCAAATTAAATAAAAATTATAATTTTTTAAATTTAAATATAAAAAATTCACTTTTTTATTTTTAAAATATTTAATTTTATATTAAAAAACTAATTACCAAAATTATTTAACAAAATAACATAATAGTTTAAGTTTATTTTTAATTTTTTAAATATTAAAATTTAAGTTAACAATAATCCATACCAAACCCAAATTCCCCAATTTTTGACCGAACCAAACTAAATTCACGTATTCCCAAATTTTTGGAACAATACGCCGGAACTTGATAACTATGGTATTCAGAGACCACACAAATAATAACTTTGTACTATGGATAACTATGTCTGCAGAACCTTGGTAACTATGGTCTTCGAATGAGAAGAAGGCAGAGGACTGCTCTGAGGATTTGCTCACAAATAATACAAATTCCAAATTCGAAACATTCAGTTCTGACTTTCAGTCCATTTAGTGCCGCAAAGATTGGGGGCGAATTACGAGGTATTGCGACTAATATTCCTTCTCCCTCGGAGGCCACTGCCGCATCGGTTGGCTCGGAATTAACATGACCGAACGATCTTCCACACTCCCACTGCACCAACAGAATAGAGTGAGGCGCCGCTTCTTCGGTTGGTTTGGAATTGGGATGACGACTAGCATCCTCCACACTCCCACTGCACCAACAAAATAGGGTGAGGTATTATGGCAAATGGTCGGGGTAACAATAACACTTTTATTAATCATTATTTTGGTGGAAAGATAAATTTGAATTTGAGTGGAGATTATGCCGTCAAGACAGACAACGGGGACACACAGAATGATAGTGGCCTTGGTGGGCAAAGGTGGGAATAACGGCAAGGGATCTGAAGTGGGTGCTCCTTTTTGGATGACCTTTGAGGCATCTGGTTTGCAGGATGTTGACAGGGAGAATTGGCAGAATCTCATCAGTTCTTTTCAGGCTGCAGGTTTATGTTTTGACCCTTTGGGTGATCGGTTTGTGTGGGGAGGGACACACAAGGGATCAAACATCTGTGTCAAGGACCTGTATTTCCACATAAAATCTGAAGGCCATACTGTCACTGACTTTCCTAGTTTCTCAAAGGTGTGGAAATGGAAGATCCCCCACAAGATTACCCTCTTCAACTGGCTTATCAGAAAAGACAAGATTCTCACTCGGGAGAATCTCCAAAAAAGAGGGAAACATGGGCCGGGACGATGCATAATGTGCAAAGAGGTGTTGGAAACAGTTAATCACATTTTCTTTGAATGCAAGGTGGCTATTGGACTTTGGGATATGTTATCACACTAGGCTGATAACCAACCTTGGAGGCTGATGTCTCTGATCCAGGCTTTTGATTTTTGAGTAACGAAGGGTGATGGGAAGAAGGCTCTTCCCTACTATGTTTGTTGGGAGATCTGGTGCAATAGGAACAACTTGCTGTTTAATGAGGGACATTTGGATATCTTTAGAATGTACACGAGAATTCTGGATTGGCTACATATTAATCCTGCCCCGGATAAGGTGTGTAGGGATCTGTCCATCAGGATCAGACCTCAGTGTATCCAGCTTCCAGCCGTATTCTTCGATGGAGCTCAACAAGAAGGCGTTTTTGGATGCGGTGCTTGGATCCAAATGGAGGGAGGGGAACGCTATCATATTTTTTGGAATGGGGGCCCAGGAACAAACAATAAAGCTGAGATCATGGCTTTATGGAGCGGGCTCTTAGTGGCTCATATCTTGATGATTCCTAGCATTGATATCTACGGGGATTCCCAGATTGTCATCGAAGGCATATCGGGTAGGGCTTCCCTCAGGTGTACAAATCTCTCTGGATGGGTTGAGCGCATTCACCGCTCTCTATCTCTCTTTCAGAAAGTTCCTCTCCATCATATATACAGAGAACTTAACGAGAGGGCGGATAGGCTATCAAAACTGGGGCTGGAACAAACTTTTGGTTTTATCACAGTCACTCGTTTCAGTGAAAACAAGGAAAGGGATTCCTTCAGAATCTCTTTGTAGGACCATTACTATGGGGCTGATGTACATTTCCTTGGCCAGCTTTTTGTTTACAGGAAATTTTGACATTTTTTGTGTGCATCAATGGCACTCTTTCCTTCTGGACCAGCTGATGGGTGATTTTATTAGATGCATTTACACCTGATCTTCTCCTCGTGCCAGGTCTTTCGCTGGAGGTACCTTATGCTGGTTTCTGGGGTGTATACAACTTCTGGAGGTACCTGTCACAGGGCACATGGGTTTCATGATGTCATGGACCTATTGATCATTTGCATCGACCTTGTACATACCTTTCGGATGCTACAGCGGTTCGGTGTTCTTGTATTATATGGTCGGATCACTTGCTCTCAAGACCACAGTTTTTGGCCTTCTTGTTTTTGGATAATAGTTTACTTTGGTGCTCTTTACAAGTCGGATCCTATCTGTACTTTCTTTAATGGGCCATTTTCTATCCGAAACATAGTCATTTGGGGATGCCTCTTTGTTTTTAGCACGTTCATGTGGATCTTCACTAGGCGTATATCATGCACCTGTTGATGGATACATTTTTGGAACAAGTGAGCCTGACCGTCCTTTTGATCCTGGATAGTTGCAGATTGTCTTTTATATTGGGCTCATTGGGTTTTCAATTGGGATATGCGTGCTTTCTACAGGGGGTCTATTTTTTCATTGGGGTTTATTTTTGCTACTTTTCTTGTCTGGCTACCAGAAGGCATACTTTGCTCGCTTGGTTGGTCATTGATGCTGGCTTTCTGTTGGTATGATGGCAAGTTTTTATATGGTCATATCCCTCGATCATACTTTTCCAGGAGTTTTTGGGCACTCTGGAGCTTTTTTGGTACCAATGGACAATCGAATCTCCATTTCTTTGTTTGACTACTCCACTTGGGACATTTCTCTATCTTTTTTTATATTTGGGCATACTTGGTAGTATCTCAGCTCTGTATTTTCAAATGGATCATATGGCCTTTTATCTAGCTCTATATCCCTGTATGTGATGTGGGATCTTTTTCTTTATGTAATGACTTATGGAATGTTTTATCACTATTAATATAAAACAGCGTTTTTTCTCTTTGTGAAAAAAAAGAGATAGAATACATTCCATGGTTAATTTTAGGTTTTTCTCCATTCATTAAAAAGCACAGATATAATTATTTGATAATGTTCTATATGATTACTATTGCAATAGTTAGTTTTCATCATGGTAGTAGGCAACTCGAGATTTAGAAATAATAAGGAATAAAACCAATGTTTGATTTTTAGATAATCATGAAACTATTCTTTTCTCTTGGTTTTAGTTGAGAGCAACAATCAATTTTATTTTTTTTAGTTTTATTTTTTTTTTCTTAGTTTTAGTTTACAGCAATGATATGAAATTTTTAGATAATGATATGTATATGTTTGAGATGAATGTGAATTTTTTAAAATTTATATCATTATTTTTACATTTATTTAATTTTGTAAGTGTTTTTTTTTTTGGGTATAAAGTGAATAGAAATAAATTTATTTTATTTTCAATTTTTATTTTTATTCATAGCTTTTATTTCAGTATATATGTCAATTCTTTGATGTGTTCATCTAAAAATATTGAAGGATACATTATTAAATTAGATTGGAACTATTAATTTTCAAATTTAAATTTGGACCAGTTTTACTTCAATGATTACTTTAATAACTCAACATTTTTAATGATGTTAAATTATAGTATTGTATATTTAATAAAAACAATGTCCTTTACTCAATAATAACACATAAATGTTTTTCTTTTTATGTTTAATTAATCCACATTTAAGTCAATTCATTAATTTCCATGGACACTGTTGCATATTCAACAATAATAACGTTTTATGTTTAATAACATGTTTTTTTCTCTTTCTATTAATAAGGTGATAATATGAATAATTTTTAATCTTATACCATTTGAATATGATTCAATTAATCAATCATTTCATATTAAATCACTCACACATTGAATTTCTTTTGAATTTGATCATGATATTGTTGTATTGATTAATGATTTTAGTGATGGGTACTTATTACAGAAATATGTTAAAATAATGCCATTACCTCATTGATATCATTTTGGTTTCTTCATTTATGTGTTTTTACTTATTCTATAGGTTGATCTCTATGTTCTTTCATATCATCTTCATTGATTTATTGAAATTGTAGTTTTTTTCTTCTTGAATTTTCTTTTCATTATTCTTATCTTTGATCCTCATTCATCAATTGTAATTGGAGTCTTTGCATTTAAAAATATTTTTGTTCCATTTTATCCTTAGTCATTTTTTCAATGCATAATATTTATCTATTGTTTTTTTATATACTCATAGGCTCCTTTCCATTGTAATGAAATGTTTCATTTTATTCAATTCTTACTTTTTATTTTCTATTTATGTCTACTTATAAAGATGATTTCATTCAATTCCAAATAATTACAATTTATTTTTTATATCAAACAGAAGACAAAAATGTCAATTTACCATGATTATTTTCTACAAAGTTTGAACAAATTATCACTTTCAAGAGATATCTACACAACCAAAAAAATAAATCTGAAATAAATCACGTATTAATTGATAAAATTATCCAATAAAATAGAAAAATAAAAATGTGATTATTATTTAAAGCATCACTAAATAAAAAAAATTATGTACATGTCTGTGTAGTGTGTGCTCCTTTACTGTAAAAGTCAATTAAAAACTTTCATTTATCTCAATTTTAGATTAAATTTAATACATTTTTTTATATAATGACATAGCCTTTTATTTTAAATTGAATTTAATACATTTATTTATATATGATAATTTTTCTTATTTTAAATTAAATTTAATACATTTGTTTATATAATCACATAGTCCTTTATTTTAGATTGAATTTAATACATTTATGTATATAATCATATAATCATATACAAACAAAGAAATATCATTTATGTATAATATGCTTACAAATAATACAAACTTTGTAATTTACAAATGGTCATGCATAATTTTAAGACCATCATGTCTGCAACTAGTGACACGATTCTTGTATATAAAGATGGGATGGAAATTTTCCAATATTATTGTCAATGGCTTTGTATTATTTACAAATGGTCACATTGGCATGACCATTTATAATTTTAAGACCATCATGTCTGCAACTAGTGACACGATTCTTGTATATAAGGATGGGATGGAAATTTTCCAATATTATTGTCAATGGCTATGAGGAAGAATGGCCTTCTGAGTTGCAATATTGTGCAAATATGACATCCCTGCCATAAGGTAAATAATTCCATGCTCACGTATTCATAGGTTGAGTTATAAATAAATTAATTAAAAAAAAAATTGTATGTGGAAACTTTTATTTGATAATGAGTATAATATTTTTATTTCTAAATTTTGTAGAGATTTTATTTTTATCTTATTATCCTTCAATCATAAATCAAACTTTCTACTATTTTATTTTTAGTGGGAAGATTTGTACTATTATGCATGTTTTAGGTTTAAAAATAATATAATTTATATTTGCAAAAGGGAAAAAATTAGTATTAACAACTTAAAACAAAAACATGGGAGCCTTAGAAATAAATGTTGTTTTTTTTGCGAGTTAGATCAATGTTGTGATTAAAATATTATAAATCAACTTGAAATTCAACTATTCTGATTTAAACCATCAACATGAAATATTGTTTTTAGTCTTCACAATAATAATTTTTTTTTTTCTCTATTGAAATAAGCATGCTCAAAATTAAGGTAAAACTAATTTATTCCATCTCGTTCTGGTTTATTAATGTATTGATTGTTATGAGGTTTAGATAATGGTCGAATATCAATGTATTCTAGGTTTTAAGAGGTTGTAAAATCTAGTTGCATTTTAGAAATTATTTCCAGTTACGTAGCTTTAGATTGGTATGTGATTGGCATATTCTATTAACATGTTATTAGAAAGGTAAAAATAGTTTTTGCCTTTTAAATCAATCTTAATGTATTTACATGTAACAATATTAAGAGACTGTTACATTTAGAACATTTGTTTAATGCAGTAAAAATATATTTTATTTTTTTATTTTCTATTATGATATTATATTTGGATTAGTTGTAACTTATTCAATGGAATTTTCATGAATTTGAGAGTATGTGAGATGTAATTTCTATTAGATAAAATATTTAACAATTAAGAGAGTGTATTAAACTTTTTTTATAATTTTATGATGTGTTTAGTTGTTGATAATGCATTATTATTATTATTGTCTATCCACTATTTTATGGAGAGCATTTTCAACCATGTTTTTGAGAACAAGAGTTAAGAAATCATTATGTATTGTTTTAATCATGTGGACATGTGAAAGCCTCATGTTGAGAACTTCAATATTAATTGTTCGTAATAATATATTATTAATATTAATATGAATAACCTTAAAATATTCTATTGTTGCTATCAAACTAGATGTTAAACTAGTGTATGAAGAAGAAGTGAAAAAGTGATCATGATCCAATAAATGTGATGTTTGAGAGGAAAATAATAAGAGTGATCACGTTTAAAGGAGGACAAGTATTTTAGAAATAATCAATATGTGCATTAAGTTACGAATTCTCAATGATAATATTGGTTGAGTGTGATTCAAGAAATACATAAAGGGATAGGGTCACCAATCCGAATCCAAATTACTGTGCGACACAACGAGTGAGAACCTGTAACTTTCACAACAAACTACAAAACTCGAATTGTTGCTATAGATTGCACAACCCTGACCATTAGTTTTTGAATATTATATTAAATTAGTTCAAATGAAAAAATCACAAAGTATAACTAGAAATCTGAATAGACTTCAAATATTTGTATTTATTAAAAATGTGTTGTTACATACAAGAAATTCAAATATGAGAGAGAGGAGACCTTAGAACATGCAATTCATGTGTTTTCACACAAAAATGCCAGTCCGCAGCCAAGATTCCCTTGCCAACTCACGAAATAGCCACTCACATCCTCTGCCAAATCTTGCAATAGAAAAAGTGGCATCCAAAAATCACAAGGGCCATAAGAAAAAAGACAAAATCCCAGAAGGCTCGTCTTTTCCTTGTTCTCACAATTTATTTCTCATGTTGTTGACCTCTTCGCATTCGAACTTAAATAGTTTGTTTCCCTTGAAAGTGATCACTTCCCATTCAAGAATTGTATAGACCTCATTCCTCACAGTATTTCACAAAAAAGAAATTATAATTTACATCCCATTCTTGTATCATGTCTAGTAGTAGTTTTCTTGTAATAAAAATTTCTAGTTCTGGTGTGTCAACAACTCTACACAATAGGACTATCAAAATGTGATCCTCGGAGAGTTTTTAACTCCACATCCGCCTTATCCTTATATTAGTCATTACTTTCTTGCAATATTTTCTTCATCTTCTTTTGTATATGTAACACCCCACCGAACATTTTCCCACTTTCAAAAGATATCCAGGGTAAACATGAGTTGAGAGTTTCTATGAAATGACCCAAATACCGAGTTCTAGTTATGAAAGTTGGATCTACTAACTGGAAACTTATAAAAACCTCTTAGGGACACCACATCACCTATTTGTTAGGAAAAAAAAACCACTAGTGAACAGACTGTGTGTTGTAACTTTCCTTTTACCAAAAATATAACTCCCATCCACATGCCTACCAAGTTGTGCATGTAGTTGGAAACCTCAAGCCACATGCATAGGCATTCCTCCTTGTGGTTTCAACTGAAAATTTCCAGTTCAAAGGGTATGTCTAGAAACCATGTTCTGAAACTCTACAAAATTTCTTTAATCACATACATAAATATTCGTTGAATGCTCTTGACTCATTCCCTGCTCAAACTTCTCAAATACATGATATTAATTTAGACAAACATTTTATGGTCAAGGTACATGTAGATCATAAATGCATAGTTTTATCAAGAATCACCAAGAAGGCTTGCTTCCCTCTCTTACCAGCTACAATAACATACATTAGTGCATGCATTCATATCAAGTAGTTAATAAATCATTAAACTATTGAATGTATTCATAACAAGGGCACATCATAAAATATGAAATATACCATGCAAACAACTCACCCAGAATAGAACCATGGCAAACCAATCATGAAATCATACATAACATAAGAATGTTAGGTCACTGTAATACTAGTGTAGCCCCATTATTTTTATTGTTAATGTATCCCCCTTATTGTTATTGTTGCGGCCATGTAGCCCCCATATTTTTATTGTTGTGCCCCATATAAGCCCACTATTGTTATTGTTGTACCCTTCCATTATTATTTTTATGTAGGCTCTGACTATATTGTGACCCCTTAGACTACTATATATACAAAAAAGGTATTTTCATTTGCATCATCCAAGAATTGTTAATTTATGTAATGTAAAGTAGTTTTCCACCTCGAAGAGGCTATTTCTGAAGTTGTTGATCCCTCTTTCCTCTATTTTCTGACTTGGTTGCATAACATTTGGTATGAGAGATTTAGATTCTAGGGTTTCCCTGCTTCAAACTGGTCATCCTGGGATTGTCGATATAACATTTTTTCTATGAGGCTTTAGAAGAAGAAATTGAAATCACGTGGATCCAAGATATTGGTGAAATTTTTGTATGAAATTCAAAATTCCATCTCAAACAGGTGACCTAGGGAAAATCATCATAACCTTTGTTTAAGGAATTGAATTTTAATTTTGTAAACCATGGCTAAAATCAAACATAATCTAGTTTTTCCTGTATAAATTTCAAGGCCTGATTGTTGAAACAATGACACGTGGAATCCCATACAAATTCATTGTACTGAACAAGTGCATAATAAGTTCATGGTGGGAGATTTGGTATAAGTATTTTTTGAAGAATACAATATAGGGTTAACTTCTGGAATTGGAAAGAAGATTCAGAGGGGTACCACAAGACCAGATTTTAGATCTTGGAAATCCAAAATTGCTGAGATACAACAATTTCAATATCAAGCTCCCAAAAAGTAAGAAACAAGTGTGTATTTTTTAAAATTTCCATAAATTTTGGTTGAAGATTCATTTTAAAGAGATTCAAAGGGAATATTGAAGCATATATATCAGTATTCAGTTCTAAAACGCCTCCAAAAAAAAATAATTATACACACATTAATCCCTTCGAAAGATCTACTATGACACATGAAGAGGAACAATTACAACATGACATACCAAAATTAAGGGAGAAACTGCAACAAATTTCTCTCTCACAAAGAGAAACCAAAAATGATATGGGTGATTTAAAAGGAAACACGGAAGGTTTGAAGGATTAAATGGAAGTTAATATGGATGGTTTAAATGTAGACATGCAAGGTTTATAAATTTTGTTACAAGAAAGGCTTCATGGTGGTGAGAAAGTAATCCATGAAAATCATGATGACGAAAAAAGGAATATGAATTATTATTTTAGAGACTCCAATGTTGGGTTTAAGAATCACCAAATTCCAAATATATATATGAGGAAGTTTCATGACAAGGATCTAGTAACATGGATACTACAAATGGAGCAATATTTTGATTTGATCTCCATGATGTGCAAAACTCACAAAAGGTATGCATTGCAACTTTATATTTAGACCCCAATTAGTTTGAACGGTATCGATGGATTTTTTCTCATAAACCACTTTTAATGCGGTAGTTTTTTATGGAGGAAATGATATCACATTATGAGGACATAAAGAGCAACACCTACTGTAGCCATTTGATAAATCTCAAACAAAAGGGTTCAATGGTGGAGCACATTAATGACTTCCAAAAATTGAATATCAAGGTAACATATATTCCATAAAAGAATATGAATTATTTATTCACAGATAATTTAAAGGATAACATCCAACATGAGGTTCACCTTTGGTAACTTAATTAATTGGAGAAGGCATTAAGAGTGGCAAGAAAAGTTGAAAGAAAAATAATGGCAACAAGGAAGTCTACCACTCACAACCATATATATGGAAGTGTTTCTACTCCTAGCCTTCCACGACCTACAAGGTTTACACCACAACAAGTGGAGGAAAAAAGATAAAAAATTGGTTTGTTATAGTTGTGATAGAAAATACACTGAAGGTCATAAGTGCGCTGAGAAGAAATTATTTTACATAGATTGTGAAGAGGAGGAAGAAAAGGAAAAAGAAAGATCAAAAGAGGATGATATGCACTAGGAACCAACCTGAGAGAAAGAATAAATGAATCCGACCATATATTGTAATGTATTAGCAGGAATTACCACTCTTGAAACTCTAAAGAAATAATGATATATCAAGAAGAAAAATGTAATAGTGTTGACTGATACGGGTACTACCCATAATTTTATTCATTTTAAGATAACCAAGGAATTGAATTGCTTCCTATATCCACCACTAGAGTGTCAAGTGATAGTTTCAAATGGAGGAAATAAAAATTTCCTTAGAAAGTGCCATAATATCAAGATAACCATTGTGGAATATGTATTGAATATCTCTATGCTTTCTATTCCAATGGCTGGTGTTGATGTTGTACTAGGAGTCCAATTGTTACAATCTTTGGGGTTGATAACCTTTAATTTTCAAGAAATTTTCCTGAAAATTTTTTGGGAAGGAAAGGAAGTTGAATTAAGGGGTATCATAGGGAAAAAAAGAAATATAATTATCTCTAATGTCATGAAAAATATTATGAAGATATAAAAAAAAGGCGTAATTGCATAATTATGCTAACTAGAGGTTCAAACATCGAAACCATCTATTTATCAGTATCTCCAAAAATTCTTGGACAATCATTCCAAGGTGTTTGAGACTCCTAGAGTCATCCCACATATTCATGATCATGATCATGTTATTCATTTGATTCCAGGAATTTTTCCTCCAAACATCAAGCCTTACAGCTATCGTTATGCCCGAAAGAGTGAGATTGAATGTATGGTTGTAGAAATGCTAGAGGCTGGTATAATTCAACCTAGCCAAAGTTCTTTCTCCGATCCAATAGTATTGGTGCAAAATAAGGATGTATCATGGTGTATGTGTCTGGATTATAGGAAGATCAACAGGCTCACTATCAAAGATAAATTTCCTATCCCTGTTATTGATGAGTTGTTGGATGAATTACATGGAGAAATTTACTCCAACAAGATGGATATATGTTTAGGATAACATAAAATTAGAATGAAGAAAAAATAATTTTCGAAAAGAAAATTCAAAAATCATGAGGGTCATTATGAATTTTGGGTCATGCCTTTTGGATTTCCTAATGCACCTTCCACATTTAAAGGTTTGATGAATTCCATTTTCAAACCATTCCTTATAAAATTTGTGTTAGTATTTTTTGATGATATACTAATCTACACCAAGTATTGGAAGGATCATGTTCAACATGTTGACAAGGTGCTCAACATATTGGAGGAGAAACAATTATATGAAAAAACATCCAAATGTTTATTTGGAGTACCCGAGTTGCAATATTTGGGTCATATTGTATCTCATGAGGGTGTTAAGGTCGACCGTAACAAAATTAAACCCATTAAGGAATGGAAAATCCCAATATTCAAGAATTTCTCGGGTTGAAAGGGTATTATCACAAGACTGTTAAGAAATATGAGAGAATAGCAATACCTATAACATAATTATTGAAAAAAGATGCATTTTCTTGGAATCTAGAATCAACTAAGGCCTTTAAACATATTAAAGAGGAAATGTGCCAAGCACCAGTATTAGTTACGCTAAAATTCACAAAAACCTTTATTGTGGAATGTGATGTCTCAGGAAATGGAATTGTTGCGGTTTTAATGAAATAAGGAAGACCGAAGTCTTTTTAAATTCATCTAATCAAAGGAAAGCATTTACATAAACCTATTTATTAGAAGGAAATGTTGGAAATAGTACATGCACTAAAGCAATGGTGACATTACCTAATGGGAATGAACTTCAATGTAAACAAATATCATGATAGTCTTAAATATTTTTTGGAACATATATTATCTTCAGAAGAGCGGAAAAAATGGGTCACAAAGATGTTGGGTTATGAAATTGAAATCATCTACAAAAAATAGAATAAAAATGTTGTTACACATGCACTCTCAAGGAAGGATGAGGATGTGGAAGAATTTATTTGTGTCATTTCTATTATCCAAGGCAAACCCATCTCCAAATCCTCACCACAAAAAAAGGATATTGTGGATAATCCATGGGAAATCAACCCATTTTCTATTTCTAAGGAGGGTCTTCCGAATGAGAAGAAGGAAGAGGAGCATGTTCATGCAAATAATACAAATTCCAAACTTGAAATATTTAGTTCTGAATTTCATTCCAACGATGTTGCCATCCCTCAGCCTAGTGCTAAAAATATTGAGGGTGACTTACGAGTTATTTTGACAAATATTCCTCTGCGCATGTAATATTCCCTTTTCTTGATCCATTCAAAGTGGATAGAATCAATCCATGGTAATTACCTTGGTATTTTCCCATGGTATTGACCCATGGTATTTCTTGTATTGGCCCATGGTATTTATTGTTGGTATTGACCCATGGTATTTCTTGTTGGTATTGACCCATCAAGCCTATAAAAGGGGAGAGAAACTTGTCATTTAGAGCATTCGAGATTATCTATATTATTATGTTTGGGTTGAGACCTTGGCATTGCCAGTTCTAGCATTGATCCCCGGATGAAAACCCAGCGGTGATGTTTATGTGGTGGATCCATCCAGGATTCACAAGTGAGCTTCAGTTTCTTATATTTGTCATTGTCAAGTAGTTTTGCATGCCATTTGTAGGATTTTATGGTCTAGGCATGTATTTTACTTTTAATGAATAATAATATAAATAAAATGGCCGCATTTCTTGTGTTCTGGTTCTTGATGAAAGATTATATTAAATGAGAACACTAATATGTTTTAGATCTATCCAAATTTTTATTGTTTGGAATCTTACAGTGGTATCAAAGCTGTGCATTCTACCAGCCTAAGAGTTTTATGCAAATAACTTTGGTGAAATTTATTTTTCACCCTAGCCAACATTTCTCACTTCGGTGATATTTATCACGCTAGTTGGATTTTTATTTTTTAGTAAATTATTTTTATTGGGAGACATAAGTGAAGGGAAAATCATTTATAAGTCTGTGGGTTAAATTTGTGAAAATATTTGAAGGCATGATTGACAAAATCTTCCTATAAAAAATTAATATATTCCTATTTGGGTATGGGAGAAGATGGATCGTCTTGAATAAATTTTGAAAAACAACCAGAAAATCCTTGACGTACTAGTGATGTTATATGGTCCTTTAAGTAGCCATATCTCCATAGACCAAAATGATAATCAAAGAAAGAACAAAATCAATAGCAAGAATGAACTAATGAGGAAAGGCTTATGCTTTGTATGCAAGGGAGTTTGGGCATTGGACCATTCATGTCCAGATGATAAGGAAGCAACAAGGATGGAAAAATTAGAGACCTATTTAGATCATGTAGATTCATTCATAGATGGGTTTGCTGATTTTCAGGAGAGGACCTATGAAGGATCTGAGCATTGAAGTACAAATGGTGAACAACAACACCATGCTCTTCAGAGAAACTTGTAGGACAAGCTGATTAGTCAACTTGACAAAGTACATGACAAAAGGAAAGATGCAATTCCTCCTGATGATGTGGTAGTTGAACCTATAAATACAATGGAGGACATCCATAAAGAGTATGGGCAATTAGGTATAGACAACAGTCCAGCAATACATCCATGTTTGACAACCAGAGTGGATGGACAACTAATCCTCACATGTGAAGAGGGCCAGGATGAATACACCCAAGGAGAATCAAATGAGGATCCAGTAGTAATGAACCGATATGATGAGCATGATCATGCATGCCAGCAAGATAAATATAGTATGTAGGATGACTCATTTCTATAAGGCCAATCAAAGATTCAAGTTGAAGCAGTGGTTGTGGGGCACCCAATGCAGTCAAATACAAAGACATTCAGTAGGGCACTATAATTTCGAGTGAAATACTTTCAGGAGAGGATCATGCATTTCAAGACAGATCTTATGTTGTTGAAGCAAAGAGTTTGGACAGTCCGAGACACTGTCTTACAGGAGAACAGAAAAATTGAGGAACTCATAGGGAAATGTGCCAAATCATCGACCAAGCTGTCTAGTATGGAGGAACAACTCAAGTCCTTCACAAGGCCGCATGAGGAGTACAATTGGGAGTCGCATAGTAGCGCTCTACAAGAATACATAGATAAGGCTTGCAACACCAACAACCCATCTGTATACTTTGGGAAGAGCAAGGCAAAGTTGTCCAAATACATCATGTTGGGTAACCAAGTAGAGCAGCATGAATCGAGCATCAAACAACATTAACATAATAGATTTGCAGATATTCATTCATTCCCAAGTATGGATTGGCGAGAGGTTATGAGTTGGTATTCTATTAATGGGTTGATTATTTGGAGGATACCCATAGCCAAGAGAAAATTACAGCTTGGACCATTTGGTGCGGGAAACGATGTAGAGTTGAAATGGTACCATAACCCACAGGTCCCAAGATTTAGGTGGCATTGGGATCTGGGAGAATCCATTTGGGAAAGAATTGTTTGGGATCCAGGAAAATCCATTGAGGAAAGGATTGGTCCGAGGATTGTTTGGGATCCAGGTATTGAAGGATCCATTCAGGACCATTCAACATGGAGGGTACATTAGATTGTATGGGATCCTGGTATCAATGTACAAATGCTTCTATTATGGATAGAAGTGGATCGCTTGAGGACAATCAATCTTTGGGTGGGAGGATTTGTAATATTCCCTTTTCTTGATCCAATCAAAGTGGATAGAATCGATCCATGGTACATATCGTGGTATTTTCCCATGGTATTGACCCATAGTATTTCTTGTATTGGCCCATGGTATTTATTGTTGGTATTGACCCATGGTATTTCTTATTGGTATTGACCCATCAAGCCTATAAAAGGGGAGAGAAGCTAGGCATTTAGAGCATTCTGGATTATCTATCTTATTGTGTTTGGGTTGAGAACCTAGCCTGGCCATTTCTATTATTGATCTTGGGATAAAAACCCTGCGGTGATGTTTATGTGGTGAATCTATCCAGGATTCACAAGTGGGATTTAGTTTTTTATATTTGTCATTTTCAAGCAGCTGTGCATGCAATTTGTAGTATTTTATGGTTTGGGCATGTATTTTACTTTCAGTGAATAATAATATAAATAAATGGCTGCATTTCTTGTGTTATGTTTCTTGATGAAAGATTGTATTAAATGAGAACACTAATATGTTTTAGATCTATCCAAATTTTTATTTTTTGGAATCTTACAACGCAATCCATCGCTGCTTTGGGAGGCTCAAAATTCAGATAACAAAGAGCGATCTTCCACACTGCAACTGCAACAATAGAATAGAATGAGAAATTTTGATGATGTTGATCGATGTAATAATAACATGAATAATCATTATTATGGTGGGAACAAAAAGTTGAATTTGATTGGAGATTATGCTGTCAAGAGAGACAATGTAGACATAGAGAATAATGAAATGAACCATAATTCATTCCATCGCTAAACCTTATAGTTTCTCTTTATTCATTAAATATTATAGATAGAATTTTTGTGAATGTTAGATATACTTTATACTATACTAGTTAGTTTTTGTCGTGGTACTAAGAGACTCAAGTTTTCTAGATGATCACGGTATGTCGATTTTTATTTTCTTAAGGTATGGAGTAATAACAATACATAAGTGTAGTTGTTAGCTATATGGCATAGTGATTTGCATATATGGTTGCATAAATTGTTTCCCAAAGATTAATATGGGAAAATAGATAATATAACATATTGATATAATCTATTAGTTTAGAGGGTAGATAGAAATAATAAGGTCTAATTTCTCTTTAATTTAAATTTTACAAAAGCAAAAGTTCATGATATCTCAATCTTCTATAAATTCATCAATTTACTTAAATAAAATAAAAATAATATATATTTATACGAAATTTCATATTAATAAAAATATAATTTTAAATAATAAAATAAATAATAATATAATTTCAAATAATAAAATAAATATAAATATAAATTAAAATAATAAAATATGTATGTACTTATGTTGCGAACATCTTCAAATATTGTTTTTTAGATCTTATTGTACTTGAAAATTCTTTCCAATTAGCTAGTTACTAGGTTGGTGTGTGTTTGGGTTATTATCTCAACATGTTGATATAATGGTTATCGTATTTTTCCTATTTTAAACCAAAACCTCATATATTTATATGTTTAATGACTAAGATTCAAAGAAATTTTTTAATGCACAAATAAAATGTCTATTCTTCCATCTTTTCTACTAAGATATCAAACTTGCATTTGTTGTAAGTTCTTCATTGCGATGTCGAAGAAAATTTCAATATGTGATACGTACTTTTTGTCACATGAATAGGTGATCATTTAGGAAAGTGAATGATGTAGGTCATAAGCACAACTGAATAAACTCACAAATCAAAATCTAAGAATTGAATTCATATATTATAACACTCATTATTATTCCAATTCTTGTTGCCTATTACAATGCATATAACCCTATATAAGGAAGATTGAAATTTTTTGAGATCTTCACAAATATTAAAAAATGTAAACCACTCATATTCTTGTGCTAACATGCCTACCTACGTATTAAAAAAATACATCATGTGTTTTTAGCTTATGTGACATGTAGGAGGTTATGTACAACTCAGTCTCCCATATGTGTATGGGTCTATAATT
This sequence comes from Pinus albicaulis, assembly GCA_034641835.2. Taxonomy (NCBI): domain Eukaryota; kingdom Viridiplantae; phylum Streptophyta; class Pinopsida; order Pinales; family Pinaceae; genus Pinus; species Pinus albicaulis. The sequence goes on from CM076570.1 coordinate 162,587,595, forward strand.
ATGTTGTAGAAAACACAATTCTTGTGCTCCTACATCATAATCTCAAGGTCAAAAAAACGTCTATGTCTTCTTATCTATCATTCCATGTGGATCCAAAAAAAATTGTCGACCATGTTCACTTTGTTGTGTTGTTATATGTACTTTTCAAGGATGCCATACTTTATTTTCATAAATTGATCTATGTTTCTCACTTTTATTTTCATCCTTCATCTTTCCCATGGTCTCACACCATCTTCAATCTCTTTTTTTTCTTAAACTTCTTTATCTATACCATTTTTTGACATTCTTGGATTCTCATAATTGACTCAAACTATGTTTACAATCTTTATGTATTCTTCATCAATCCTTGGATTTGATAACCACACTTTTGAAAAATTTAATTATTCCTCATGATATGTTTTTTCGTTTAGTCCATCTATTGGATTTTTATTGGTTACAACCTCTTATATGCCTTTTTGAGAAAAATCTTAATTCCCTTTCAAAAAAAACTCTTATATTTGTTAATATTTATAATATACATAATTTTCACACATAAAAATCCTTAGTTTCAAAATCATGGGAGTTCCTAGTCTTTATTAATGCCTCTAAAATCTCTTCCTTATTTTTTTCTAAATCCTTCCAACACTCCATAAGGTTCACATCAAGCCTCTCATCATTTTCATACTCTTTTTTTGAAAATTTCTACTTGCTCTGGTTCACAATAAAAATGAACTCCTTTCAAGGATCTCTATATATATGCACTTCTAATGATTTTTTCCTCTATTTTGATTTAAAATTTTACCTTGTATCACCTTCTTTTCATATAATTTTATAATAAGCCATTTAACTTGTTTTTTAATATTCCAACCACAACTCTAGTTTCCTCTCTCTTCTTCCTCTTGTAATTATCCAATAGAATATTTATTGTATCCTCTAAGTAAATTCCAACTCATTATTCTTCTCCTCTTCCTTGACTGATCTATTTCTTTTAATTTTGATGTTTTCCAGAATATTTTATACCTTCTTTTGATTCCTATATGTTCACCACACTTCCAATGCACCATTCATATGCCAAAAGTGATAAAGGGATATATATACATTAACTATTGAGAGGTCCTTAAAAAATTTCCAAATTTTTTTATTTGTGCAAGGTGAATTATATTGATCAATCATAAATGAAAAATATCATATAAAATCATCATGCTTTTCCTAGTAGAATGTGACATACTATAATAGGAACATTGTTGATATGTATGGCACTAAAACAAAAAAGGAGACAAAGTAAATAGAAGAAACAATTATAAAAGAGAATCATCCAAATTGGGGTTGATCTTAGGAGTGGCCTTTCTTTCCTTTCTTTTTCAAAATATTGACCCATCCATTTGAAGGCGAGTTTATCTTGGCAATATGAAGATTTTCATTGCCCGTTGAAGGATAATACTTGTCAATGTCTAAATAAGTTGACTGGTGAACTCACTTCAATGTGGCCAAAGAAGCATTGTTATTCACTATCTATGTGCTTGTCACAGGAGCATGGTTCAGAAAAGAATATTCAAGAGACCCTCCAAGATCTAAAGTCTGGAAAATGTCCATAAAATGCATTTTATCATCAAATCATTCATAATCCTTGTCCCAAACATAGGAATAATTGTCCTCCATAGGTGGGTCACAGGGCTTCAAAATTTTAGCTCTGGAATTTTGATTATTTTTCTTCTTGCAAGATGCTAGCGGAGTGAAATAACTTCATAAATGGAATGTTTGCTGATAGAAGGGAAGAAAAAGGTACTATTATCATAGTGCAAATCTTAGATCCAATGAAAAAACACCTATTTGTAAATTTATTTGTTTTGAGAGCCCTTTGATGATATCAATTTCTACACAGGTTCAACCATAAGTGTAGATGTCCAGTTTCACACTAGAAGTATCACTTGTAAGGAAACAAACCAAGGAGTTTAAAATGCCTTGAAATATTGAGAACTACCACAAATGAGTAGGTAGATAAGGAATTCAATCCCATATTGGGAGCTTCGTAATGACTATTGTAGAAGGGATAAAATATAGAAACGAGGGGGTTGGGAATAGTCTTGTGTTTCCCTAAAAGGAAGGCCCTTAACTTAAAACTTTCTAGTAGTATTCCTCTTCACGAAACACCATAATGAAGAAGCCTTTAGAGTAGAAAATAAAATTCCATTTCTTGGTCTGTGAATAATTGATCCATTGGTAAATATCAACAAATTTGGTCCATAAAAAATTAAAATAATAGATAAGGATTTACATTGCATAGACCTCTTGGACGCTCTCAAGAGCGGGGTGAGATATTTCAACATAGGGAACTTACTAATATTTTTCACTAAAAAATGGCTTAGAAGTTGCTTGGGACTCTACTTCCTTTGGGGAGGATTGTGCATGTGCAAATTTGTAAGAATAATCTTGAGAGGGGGAAGGCTTTCCCCAAGCCCCCCTCTTAAATAAAGGGATAGAAATACAATGGGATTTTTCATCAATAATATAGACCGAAAGAGGGGAAGAAATTTCCAGTTACTTTCCCTTGAAAAGTAGGTGTTGCATGACTAAGGGAATAGCCCAATACAAGGAAAAGACCTTCTAGTAGAGTTTTTTGTGGAATCCCCTATAAAAATAGACCAAAAATTTATTTTTATTGGAGGTGAGTTGGAGGATGTTTTAACGGATGTTTTCTGGATAGTGCATCTATAATATACAAACACATTGGTGCTTTACTATCCATACAAGCACTAGTGCTACATAGAAAATGGTGCAACGTGGAAAATTAACTTTTATAAAATAAAAAAACAAAGTGCGCTAAATAATACAACATATTGATGCTTTAATAATCAATAACACTAGAAAGATGTTAACTTTTAAAAAAATTTAGTGCCATATACACCTAAAGCATCGGTTCCCTTCATTTAGTAAAACACCTTCATCCATACAAAGAAGTAGCACCACTATCTTTTTTTAATTTCAATTTAATGCAGTGCTATTTTCCAATGATGCATCTATGCTATAAATGTATCAAAATGCCTCTATGCATCTTCTAAAGAGTACTACTAAGAAATCTTCTATTTTAAAAAAATAGTGGTGCTATAGTTAAACAATGCACTAGTGTAGTACTTGTATTAGAACACACCATTGTAGATTTTTTAATTTAAAAGAAAAACATGGTGCTCTTTGATATCATCTACATCGGTGTAGTTATCCTAATGGACTGGAGGAGGGTTAAATAATAAAAACCACTCAGCTATAAATTTCATTTTTACCATTTATAGTGTTATAGAGATGTGAAGCACCAGTGCCACTCTTGCCTCATCCAAGTGCCTTGAAGTTGATGCTTCTCTTTCTGACTGTATTTCCATACCATGCTTACTACATGAGCTTCCACTTTTTTAAAACCGTGGTGAAAAACAAATTTCTCCATTATGTGTCAACAATGCCTCCTTGATGAGTAAAGGTCCAGGTAATATCCATGTTTCTCTCATTTAAATTTTTAACTATTTAGAATTGTAAATTAACTTATAATTTTCTTTCGCGATGCACTCGATATGTTCAAATCGCGCCTATTGTAGTGCACCCTATAAATTTACAAGGTGCACCACAGTTTGATGTGTGAACATAATACACCACTACCTTCGCGATGTGTTTCGTAAACAAAACTGCACCAGGAAAGATATAAAATGTACGACAATTCATACAACTTTTAGGTTATGCCTCTTGTGTTCATATTCACCAAACACATCATAAAAATAATATTTAAAAATATCGTTATAGCTTGGTGCATTCAATAACCTCAATGTTTTGTATCGATGCCGAAACATTATACGTGCACACCCATGAATACCGCTATAAAAATTTAAATTTGTGAACCAAAAATGGTGTAAAATATGTATATGTACATTGATGTTGATACATTTATCTTTAAAAACATATTGGAGCTGGTGCATAAATTTTTTTTTCGCACATCGATGATTTTTTTTTAATTCAATGTTATGTTTCCATATTTATAAATTCATTTTTCACTTTTAATTAAAAATATATATATTTTATGTATGATGTTGATGTATTTTATATGTCGATCATGTAGTAGAGATGTTAGTAGAGGGAGTAGTACCACGAGCACAAGAAAATGGCAACCCCATACAATATGATCCGACGACGGGATGCCAGAGAATGGAAGAGGGATTTATATCGTCGCCCTATTACTATAGCGGCCCTAACGCTATTAACGGATGTTGGCGTCCTTAAGTACTATGAGGAGGCTATATTCGCGAAGGCGCACTTTGTCTTATTAGTGCATATGATCGACCAATGGAGTTCCAAGGAGCAGGGTTTCCAGGTCGGACGCGGGGCATGGTATAGGCCCTGTGAAGAGGACATATAATATATCACTGGCATATCTAGGAGGGGAGAATTTTCCCCAGTTCCCTGATGTTCCCCATCAGGTTGCAACAAAGATTCATCTTTCCTACACTTAGAGATATGTTGAGCCTTGTACAACTTTTCCAGCATATTTTCAGTTCCATGGTGGAAAACTACAAATTTATTCTTTTGTTGCATATGACGTTATGTGTCTCTCTTTATTAGTCACCACCATTGGAAACTGTAGTAGTGATGGGAAACACATTATTTTCCCTCTTTTGTATTATGTTTATTCTTTGAGTCAGGTGCCACATTGTATCAGATGGTATGCAATTTGTTTTAGGCATATTTACATCGATTCAGATGGATATGGTGCATTGAGACATGGGAGGGAAACCTACCCTTTTGATTTAGAGATTTTTTACTTAATTTTTGACAAGTTTCCAAAGACGATTCCTACATTCTACCATTGCCCTCCTAGGATGATCACTATGTTTCGGAATCACATGTGTGGGTAGATGATGCCTAAGAGGGGTTTGTCGGAGTATTTGACCAATAGTTTTGTTGAGGCACTAATGCTACTGGTGAGTGATTATGACCATGTATATGTTGCGTTGGTGTTTCCGTGTGCGGGGATTGATTGGAGATAGTGTCCCAATGTCCTATTCATAGAGGATGAGCCTGTAGATGATATAGGTAATATTAATGTTTTTTTTAGATTAATCTTCTTTGATTTTATTTTTTTAAGTAATTAGAGTAAAATTTATCCTAGCAAGTTCTTTAACTTCTTTAATTAAATTGTTTAATGAAATTTTCTAATTATTATTGTGTACTATATATTTCGTAGATATAGACACATTTTATGGGACATGCCTCCTCCCCCACAGGATGGAGGAGATGAGGAGATGGGTGAGGCCCAAGAATTTCTAATACATCCTCAAGGGGTTATCGGTGTCCAGGGATGTAGGGCTAGTTTATGATTTCAGATGGAATATTTCGACAAATTGGCAAGATTTTTTGGTTCATGAGGGACTTTTACCTACGATTTCTTGATATATCGACACAAATACAGGGTTCTTGGATCACTACAAGGAATGTCTACGTGATATGATGTCTCTTGTGAATCGTATCATTATATATAGTAGGCTAATGGAAGTGATTAAGGATGTAAGGCATGCAGTGGAAGATACGTCAGATGAAGGTAGTGATCATGATTATGAGGGTGGTTATCATGATCATAATGATGAGAGTGGTGATCATGATCATGATGATAAGGGTGGTGATCATGGCCGCCACGGTGTCAGTGGTCCATCTGGTAGTACAACTCCTCAGTCGCCTGGATGCCAAAGATGCCAATGCTAGAGGGTGTGTCTTATGTTTCTCGTGACAGAGCATACCACCTCCACCTCATACTTCAACAAACGTTGAGGCAGTAGTTGACCATCCATCATCTTCTACTATATACCAGGCTAGTACTACCACATCTATTTTATCATATATTAGATTTGAGTGATTTGACTTGTTTATATATATATATATATATGGTGCATTTATTTTTTTCATGTTTATGTATTTAATTTATACATTGGTGTTGATGTGGATATTGTTATGTGATGTTCGATATGTTCATTTAATGTGATTGGAGATAGATGTGTATGTGATAACAATTATTTGACATGAGATGTATATTAATTTAAGGATACATATGGTGATGATGTTAGATTACAATGTTTGTGTTTTGTTCTATGTGATCAAGATGATGATGTCCTATTAGATTACTAGATTCGTATGCTAGCTAATGATGTTTATATGTGCTAAAGGCGTCTATAATTAGATAATGGTAGTGAATTTGAATGTGTGTATTGGATGATGTTTATGTTTGTTAGATGGTTATCATCATGATTTTTATTTTTAATGTTTATTTTTATGAAATATTATTTATTATAGATTATATATTAGTGAATTTATATCAAAATTTTATAAATTCAAGATGAATTATTCAAAAAAAATGCAAAGATATTTTTATAAATTACTAAGTTTAGTATGGTTGAAACTATGATTGTAAAATTATGATAAATATTTTTTTATTTCTTAGATAGTTCATTCATATTCAATCAAACTTAATTAGTAAAATATTTAAATACTCGTAAGGAAAAAATAATTTAATGTAAAATAATTTAGTTAGTTATTAATAGAACAAAAATGTGCAACTCATTCAATTTTAAATATAAAATATTAATAATAATAAATTAACCAAAAATACAATTTAACGAGTTCAATATTGGTTTATAAAATTCAATCTATTGTTAGTGAGAATTTTTTATAATCAATTTCGATATAATATAACTTCAAAAAATATATTTTTATAAAATTTAATTTATTACTAAAGTTATGAGATCTTCAAGCAATTTAAATTTAATATTTATCGCAACTCTTACCAACTTAAATTAAAAATTTCCCTCTCTAAAGATGAGGATAAAAATTTTTAAAGAAAGGCTTGTGAAGTTACTTGTAGTTGGGGATTTTCTCTATTGGAAGCTCTCCCTTAAAGAGGCAAGTGAATTATTTTCTAGTAATAAAGATGTAACATTTTGGTGTGTTTTTGGTCCTTTATTTTCTATTGTACTAGTTTAAATTTAACTATTTTTAGTAATAAATGTGACTTAAATAATATAAAAAATGATACTATATTAGATTTAAACTTCTGACAAATAATATGTTTGATTATTTCCTAATGACCAACTCAAAAAATAATATTTTTTCCACATACTTATCATGATATAGTCACTAAAATTGATTTTTTCACATTTATCCTATCTAATATTACATCATGTTCACAATGATAAAGATATGTCTACTTTCAATAATTTACGTATAAATATAGAAAAATATATACTTATTTTACATAATCTAAATAGGAAATAAAAATGCATTATCAATTCTATTGCAAAGTCAAACAAATCCCTCTTAATCACCATCACATTATTTATCATTTAATTCTTTTCCAAAAAATATTTATTGATTCGACTTTTACTTTTAACTACCATTGAAAATAAAAGTCCAAATTGTTCCATTGTCCATGAAGAAAAGAATAAAACCTCTCACTCATCCATGTAAGCCCATTTGTTTCTCTTATGGTCCATAAAAAGATGCAATTAGAAATTTATACATGCATAAGACCTCCTTTTAGTTTACATAATGTTGCAAGGACTGTAATTTATATATAGTAAACATGACTTTACCTCTCATGTCAAGAATTTACTCTTACGTATTAATACACAAATTTTTCATTCCTAAAGTCCTCACCGTTATCACTAAATTATTATTATATTGATTTTGAACTAAACAAGAAGAAAAAACATGTGAAATAACTAATAAACAAATAAGTATATAAATTGAGACTAAATCATCAATGTTATTTATAAATTCACTATTGTGTTCACATTTTCCTATTCGAGAAGATTTTTAACCTTGAATGCTTATTATCATAGATATCTTACACAACTAGAAATACTTAACTTTAAGTGTAAAAATGTTTCCAGTGGAAAAAAACATTTTTGAATATTACCAATTATATTATAAAATTCCAACAAGACAAATAAAAAAATAATATAATTAGCGAAATAAAGAAATAAAAAGTATACAAAAATAGTATAAGTAATGAAATAACACAAATACATATCACTCTCCATTGTCATCACCCTGATTATCTTCCTCGCATGGCATGATAGCATTATTTTTCTCAAAAATATGTTTTGATCTAGGGTCATGTTTTAATATGAACCATTGATCCGTATCCAACACAATTCGGTAAAAAAACACCTGGTTGCAGTGTTTTGGGAAAACATAAGGCTCCACAGTCTTGTGTCATGCATCCATCATCGACATCCTCCATGTGAATATGCCCACATATATGGCAAAAATTCAACTATAAAAAAAATGAAAAAATCACAGTGTCATGTGTTTAATAACTCAAACATAATTAAAAATAGTACACACACACACACACACATATGTTACAATTAAAAGATGCAGTATGTCAACTAGTGATCAATAAATACTATTGTTGTAGTCATTCCTAATTGGCGAATCTAGATGTACTAGGAATTGAATATGTGGTTTATTCAACCATTGTTTGTGTGCTTAATTTCCGAGTATTCTCTTAATGCAACCTTCTCTCGAGTTGAAATTGTAGTGGGGTGCACCGCAAGATGGTAGGTGGGTCGCTCATCATAACTAGAATCATAATCTAAAAAAATATTGAACTTCATTAGTACAATATCAATGATATTAGTAAGCACGCCAATGCAATTGGTTTGTTGAAATTACATTATACCAAAAAATTAGTACCATCACTGATGCAGGATTGCAGATAGAAGATGAGATGTTCCAATTGGTATGGTGAAGAGGTTGTCCATTTTCATCTAGCAACTACTTGTGGTATGTTGCTCCCAATAAGGCCTTCTGATGTTTTTGAAAGGGAGGAATATTTTCTTCATATGAAATCAATTTTGAATCGAGATCCTAAAAATTTGGATACATTTTTATTCCAGATGACATGGATTAAGAAAAAAAATTCAATTAGATAATTGAAATATAAAAAAATATGAACTTACAGTTGACGGAAAGGGAGAAATCTGCAGAGGAATTTGAACAACAACATGGAATCAGCTAGAATTTGAACAATTGGAAATTTTATATTATTGAGATTTTATCCCTGCATTTTAGAAAAAACAAAAATAAAACTTTATGTACATATCTAAAATTAACCTTGAGAACCATATAACCACAATCTGAATTCCAATATAGATTTCAAACCATTTTTCAAGAATAATGTGACTTTAAGTAGAAAATGTGTACTATGAGCTACTGTAATTCATGTTGATGCATCTTAAAGGATAATTTGAGATTAATATGTCATTCTATGTTAAAATAAAATTTCAAATATTTTTTAAAATCAACCATTGTGCTTATCAAAACAAGGTGCACCGAAGTGTTTAAAAAATACTAGCAATGGGGCATTCAAATAATACCTGCACCGATTTCGACATTTCAAAAAAAAATGTTATCACATTGGTGCTCTTGATGTGTTTCAAATAAAAACAACACTGCTACTTACATGTTTCCAAATTTCCGAAAATAAAAATGAATTCAACAAACTCGGTGCTCTTATAACAATTAGAACATCAATGTTTTTAAATAGAAATTGCGCTATTGCGTTAAACAAGTTGATTGTACCATTTTGGGATTTCAAAACAAAAAGTGTCACATCGGTGTGTTGAAAAAATTGTATGCCCGAACAATGTTGGTGCACTTTTCTTATAAATGCACCGATGTGCTTAACTATCAAACACACCAATTTTTGGATAAATTGAAAAAAAAAAAAAAAAAATTTATTTCTTTATAAAATTAAAAAACGAGTGGAAAATGATTTTGCAAAATATAATTTCATAAAGTCTTTTAAATAGTAAAAATTTATTCGATATTTCATTATTTTAGCCAAAATTTAAAGGGAGTGATTTTCAAGAGAGACATACCCGGAGCATTATGGAGAAGAAAAATACTTTTAAGTATCAGAACTATTCAGAAGATCATAAGGTGAAAGGTATGTTGATTCACTCAAAACCCCTCATAGTAAAAAAATTATATTTTGTTGTTTATTTTACTAACAAAAAAATTTACAATTTCTGTTAGGGTTTAATTAAAAGAGATATCATTTGAAAGAGAGCATAATGGGGGCACTATGAAGAAATAAAATATTTTGGAACCACAAAAAGATCAGAATTTGAAAGGTATGGTGATTCACTCCAAATCCTAGACAGCAAAATTATTAGATTTTACTCTTAATTTTTTTTACAATTTCTGTTAGATTTATTCACAATTCAAAAATATTAAAATTAAAACCACTTTATAATAAAAAAATTACTAGAGTTTACTAGTATTTTTTTTACAATAACTGTTTCTATTTAAATTTAATTAAAAAAAAAAAAAAAAAAACCAATACTTATCTTAAACCCTTTCTTCTGCCTATAAAATTTCGCCTCAGGATTTCATTTCCTCTACCACATCATAATTATGGTTTTTCATTTTAGGAAATTTTTATTTAATGTGTTTGTGTACTTACTATATATGGGGCATTTGACATGTAAAGTATGAGAATCACTCATTGAATTATATCCAAACCCTATTGTCCCTATTTGTTTTAAAAACAAGTGGATATATGTTCTGTGGTGTGCCTTGTGTAATACATCACATTGATGTGCCATGTGTAATACAACACAATGTTATATTATAACACTTTCAGTTTTGTCGAGTTTATTGATCATTGCTCCGAGTGTAATATAAAAACCAACATGCCCCTTGAACATAACACCGATAAATCATTATGGTACGTTTAATGTTTAAATTCTATCATCATAATTTAAAATTGTTTTAAAAAATAAATTTCCCTGATGGTGCCGAAAATTTAAAATCTTGGTGTGTCTAATGGGATAAACACACTGGTGCATTGATTTAGATAAATATATTGGTTACCAAAGATATTTTGGCAGAAAATTATTTGATTTATTTATAAAATATTTAATGACTTCTATCTTAAATTGTATAGGTTGTATATAGATAAACAATTTCTGAGACAATGTGAAGTAGCAAAAATATTGATTGACACAATGATAGAAAATAAAAATAAAACAGAGAAGACAATTTTTTTTGTAAAATATTTACAAATTAATATGTTTGAACTATATTTTTATTTAAATAATAAGTATTGATTAGTATGTATCATGCAAAGCCGCAAAATGAAGAAGTTCAAAAAGATTATTTATAATCTAAGTGTAGAATAGCATAAAAGTATAATAGAAAAATTGCAGAAGGATGAATGAGGTAAATGAAAAAATACTATTCAATATGATATTTTTGTTTTTGAATTCTCATTAATAATATACTTTAGAATATTAGATAACATGTTTCAAACAATATATTAATTCATATATGTTGAATGTTCTACAGGGAGAAACAATGAAGGAAATGATCAATGTCATTCTAACAAAAGGAAAATTATAGAACATGTAAATGTTGATGAATTGGTCCTTAGCTCATATGGATGGTGCTAAAGGTTAATGAAAGAAGGAATTTTTTTTATAGAACTATGAGGGATCTAGTGGAACGAACGTATAAATGTAATTTCCACTTACAATACAAAAATTATATCTAAATTAATTATATCTGAACTTTCTGAAGCATTTCCAAAGAAATTTTCAACGAGACATGTCATTTTTGCAATAGTAAAACACAAAAAAACAAAAAATAATCATTCAAAAGGTAATATTCATAATTAAAAAAATTATATAATTATATGTATATATTACCACAAACAATTATTTTATTAATATCAATTTTATTATATTTAGCTTTTATATATTAATATAAAAATAGTTTATTACTTTTTTTTCAGGAAGATTATGAAAATCCCAAATGATTAACGAGTTGATATGTGTAGGAATGTCCAAAAAAGTGTACACAGAGATGGTCAAAGAAAGGGACATAATTGCATCCCACGAGGAGTCATCTCAATAACAATGTGCTACAAATGCATGCATTGATGATTTACTTTGTACATATAGAAAAAAAATTAGCATTAAATATTAATTTTCAAGTATTTTCTAGCAAAAAATAAAACAAAATGGAACTCATTCAACACATAAAATAGGACGACAAGAAAGAAAAGGGTTGATTTCAAAGTTTGTGAGTAATTGTTAATATTTCCTTATAACAACTCATGGTTTCATTTTTTGTAAATTTAAATTTTTTTAACAACAATCATCCTTCAACGTCTTCAAATAGGTGCTAACATACAAAGAAGGGTCATTAGAAGAATTGATTAACATTGGGTTAAATAAGGGTTGTGAGTATATTTTAGCATATAAAAAATTAATTGCAAAATTTGAAAGTGTGTATGTTGTTTTACTTCTCTAATTTTATAATTAATAGAACAATTTTTTTTATATTAAATCTATGATTTATAATGGGGTTTAAAACATGTAGGAAACAAAGTATGGAACTATGCCAGTATTAGACTTGTTACAACAAGGAATGAGACTTGGTTTTGAAACCATGTGCACAATTTATGACTTATGTATTTCTATTGTACATTGCTATTTGATTTACATTGAATTATACTATTTATTTAAATTTTCATTATTCTCACCAATGTAGATACACTCATTACACTTTATTTTCAAGTTTACAGATGGAATAAGATCAAGAAGAAGAAAAAAATTGATGCAATCAATAAAACATTCCTCCAGATAACCCAAGTCATGCAACAGTGACAACAGTTCTAGCAAAGAATGATGATGTATTTGGATATTAATGCAACATGTTCTATTTTTTAAAATAATTGTATGTGAAAATCAAACATTTTTTTTAATGTAATGCACATAATGTCCTAATTGAAAGACAAGGGGTTAGAAATAACAATCCCATTTTTTATGACAAGGAGCCTCTTATTGATATATAGTAAAATAAATTTTAATTTATTATATTGTGTTATCCAATGTCACTATGAAATGTTACACCATTGATTAAATATATGGATGATTAAATATGATAATGAAGAAATGTGAAATACGATAATATAAAAAATTTATCCAAACATCATATACAAATGCACTAATCAAATGTTAATTTATATCAATAATGTTACAAGATATATGATGATTTTTCGATGAATAACATATTTAAAAAATTGCAATAATTGCACTGTCATAAGTCGATGTTTCCCAAAAAGAGAAAATCTCATTCAAAAAATTGGTGTGTCCATAACATAAATATAAAATCACTATGAAAAAATTTCTTTACATGACTGATACCTCTTCAGAAAATGAAAACAACAAAGCATTTATTTCTTAAAGCATCGATATTTTTTGCAGTTAACACTCTGGTGTAGTGTAATTCTCAATGCACTAGTGATTTCATAGAACTAACATCCTAGTCCTACAAAATTTTATTTCCAACCCCGATGCATTATGAAAACTAAAATCATAGGTTCTATTATATAAATAACACGTTCGTGCCTTTATAAAAACAATACACATCGACATTGCAATTTTAAACAAAAGCACCGACACTGCAATTATATTTTTCTTCCACTGGTGTCATTTCTTACAAGAATGCCCCAAGGCATTTTCTATGCATTAGGATCGGTGTGGTAGATATTACACACTAGTGTTATTTTCAATCTATACCTCAGTGCTTTTAGTTATGTATGATGCCCAACACGTTTATTTATGTAGTGCACCGGTGCTAGTTGTTCCATGAAGCACACCGCAAAAAAAACATCCTCTAAATTCTTTGACCGCCAAAACGTTTTCAGGTGTGATGAATTTCCGTTATAATATATGCTAAAATATCAAATATCCTAAGTAGATGTTGTAACAGATGCTTTTTAAATAATTGTTTTCAAAATTTATAACACTAAAAACCTCCATTATAACCTCTACTAGAAGGAATTTTCCTTGTATTGGTTGGAGCTCCAAAGAAAGCTTGAGTTCCCATACCAAATCTGTGGAGTAGACTCTGTTTGACGGGAAATTTTATTCTATGGAAAAAATTGAACTTCATAGACATAGTGGTTTGATCTAGAAACATCAGAAACAAAAGACCCATTCTTTCCTTTCTAAATTAGAACATCAATAAAATACTTACCTTGAGTCCAATGAAAGTTGTCCTATTCTCCCTCCTTATGAACATTAGCTCCAACTCCAAATGGTATAAATGGAACCTCCAAAACAACTATAATAAGGATGAAAACTACAAAATACAAATAACAAAGACCAATATCTGTAATAAATAATTCAAGAAGGCATTGAAAAACATATGTATCAAATATAAATAAGCATTGGAAAACAAAGATTTTTGTATTAATGAAATGTAGGGGAAGATTAAAATCTTTTTATAGATATTGATCATGTAAATGTATCCCACCAAAAGTTTCCTTCCTTAGCCAAAAATCAAGCCTTCAATGACAACTTAAGGATGGTAATAGATCCTTAGGTACAAATTCGCGTCATTAAGGCATAACTAAGTCTCTACAAAAGGCAACACAAACTCTATGGGAGGTAGTGAATTTATAGGGTGACTAGGGTAGTTTGGGTTCTACCAATCTAGTACTTATATCTACATATGATGGAGAATAAGCTCTAGGGATAGGAGATAAGACCCCAAGAATATATTTTTAAGATCTCAATCAATATTAAATGGTAAAAAACACCTTGGAATCTTCTAGAAATGTTAGATTCAAAATTAGTTTTATTTTTACTGGAATTCAAGAGGCCATACCTGCAGTGAAGGAAACATGTGTTTTTCAATGAATTTTCTCAGTTATGCAACATGTAATAGTGCATGTTGAAAGAATTTAAAGTGCGATGGGTCCAAAATCTAGGGCTTTGAGTTGATTAACATGGAAAACATTGAATTTTTGGAGAATTAATGCTCAAGGCTTTGCAAAGGGATGATTGTGAGGTGTGAAGGATGTTCACTGATCCAACTTCTAGGAAATTTGAGAATATGTGACAAAATTACAGGTAACATATCCCGAGGATCATCAAATTCGCAAAGAGAAGTTTGATAACGATTTGAAAAGAATACTGCCCCTTAATATTAGTGCCCTTGGATATTCCACTATTTTCTTCCTCAAATGTGTACTTGATGACCTTTCTCTCATCCAACAATTGAAGCCCATTAGATTGAATCAAATTGTGATGTATCAACATTTCCTCACTATCATCTTTAAGGGTTATCAAATCATATCCCTTGTTCATATCAATCCACTGAGCCTTCTATGATTTATGCCCCTGACACAGGGAATCGCGCTTGAAACCCTTGGCCATCGGGCATAGATCCATTTGGTGCATCCATATACTTAGTGCTCGATGGTTCTTTCTTCTCTCAACTTTTTTTCTCTTTTGGCCAATGTGTCTTTTAGAAATCAGACGAGGACTTCTCATTATTGTCTCCTTGTCTATGGAAATTTTTCTAGCAATGGCAGGTTGCGCATTGGACCCCCAATGTTTTATCTTGAGAACTTCCCATTGCCATCAATTTTGTACCCACCAATGGCTTCTACCTAGTTCTTCTTGCACTCTTTTTGTTGATCCATTTTCTCAATGTTACATACTTTGTCGCCATGGATCCTGAAATTAGTTTTCTCCCACTTAAAATTTGACTTGTCAAAAACCTTTCAAATAATTTTTGTAAATAAAAAATATCTCCATCTATAGATGAATGGACATGAAAAATTATTTATGATTTGCAGTTTGGTGAATGATTAGTTAATATACTAATTACAATTCTATTAATGAACTTTTACAAGGTAAATTTCAATATGGGTTGCATATATATCTAAATGGCTCATACTCGTAGAATTCTATTTATGAGGTGGCTTGTAATTCAATGTGTACTTGATTAGAACACCAAATCATCAAACTTCACATATTAAGAACATCATATACATCATGACTCCATGGTGAAACAATGATCTTAGGACTCCATGGTGAAATAGACTCCATGATGGGTCAAGCATCTTAAGCTCAATTCTTTAGTTTTCAACTAACATCCATCACTAACACATTTAAACTATTCAACTCCTACAACTCTTGTGTAGAAGAAAAAAAGTTGTATTACATTGTTTAAAAGAAAAAAGTCAATGTTATATTCACATACAACATCATAACCTATCCCATAAAATTATATTTATCTTACCTATGTTACCACTTAATGTAGGTTATGTAGGTCAAAGGGACCATAGAATAAACACACACAAATTAAAACCTAAGAACTGGATGCATGTAATATCTCACATATTATTATTTTGATTCCTCTTCTCTATCTCAATCCAAAAAATTCCTTGTATAAGGAATATTTTGATCTTATGACATCTTTCCAAATATTAAGAAATCCAAAACACTCAAATTCTTGTGCTAGCACCCTCAACTATATGCTAAAAAAAACACATCATATTTATTTAACTCCTTATGTGACATTTAAGAGGTTATCCAAAGCCAACTCTCCCCATCAGTGTATGAGTCTAAAATTATCTATTAGAAATCCAAATTTCTCTCATTCCTTTTTTGTGAAACAATTTTTTTTAGAATTTTCTTTTTGTTGTTTAGCTATTGAAAATACATTTTTATTATTATATCTCTAGTGTTTTATATAAGGCATTGTCTACCACCATTTTGAGAAGAAAAGTTGAGCAATCCTCTATGTGCTAATTTAATATTGTGGAAATGTTATTTTTTTTTGGTAAAGTCAATATTATTTTTTTGGGAAAACACATTATTAATAATAAAATAAATAAAAACTAGACACAAAATAAGTATATGAAGAAAAAGGAAAAATGTGATAGTGATATAAAGTTGATGATATATTAAGAGAAATAAGAAGAGTGATTATGATGAAAGTATACAAATTCATTTGGAAATAACCCATAGGTGCATTAAGGTAGGTATTCTCAATGAGCCCAATGATTGAGTATGATTTGAGCGCTACTAAAATATAAAGTGCGACCAAGCCAAATATGAGCTCTTTCATTTGCATGTTGTATGTGTCTTTTACCATGTAGCAGAGGGAAATGATGGTGGGAAACTTGGATATGGTCACTTTATTGGGTAGCAGGACTTTGACTAAGGTTTTAGTAGATATATACACATAATGGGGAATCCTCATTTTCAAATGGAGCCACCACATCCCCAAAACGCCTTATAAATCATTAGAGTCATACTAGGAGATATTTCTTTATATTTTGAATGCTCTCAACATCATCACTCATTTTTTACCAAATTGTACTTAACAAACCATGAAACTCCATTGAATGCCACTATATTGAAAATTCTTGTCTGTTATAATTGTCTCCTTAGACAAGATGATCTTGCAACTAGATTGGTGAACACTAAAAGTTGTCTGAGTTACCCCATCACTATAGAATTTTTCTTAAGTATTTTGTACAATGGTTGAACCAATGTGGAGTGATTTTCATGATTTGGAATTTTGTAACAATGTCTCATCAATATCATTTTATTTCTACTAGAAATGAGCTACCAAAGATAAGAAAAAAAATTAATAGTTAGTATTTACACATGGTGTAAGAGTAAGTGTAACTGGTGGAACTGAAATTATATGAATTCAATAATATATGGAGATTCTAGTATCTTTCAGGTTAAAGGCCTTATATAAATCATGAATGGTGGCTATGTTTTCTTATTTAATCTTGAGAATTCAAAGGGGGGAATTTTAGGTTCAAATGAAGATGAATGATTAAGAAATAGTTTAAGATGCATAAATTTAGCTCCGTATGGTTGGTTGGTTGAATAGTACAATATACAAATGCATTGGAGAATTTGTACCTCATTGGGGTTATGAGATATTAGATATGCATGCATGAATAGCTTAGACGATAGATACTGAGACAACTAGTACTTAAGAGAGGATATTGGAATGATTAAATCTTTATCTTATTGTTTAAGGTGTTATTCTTGTAATCATCTCACACTACCTTTCTATTTCATTGAGCTATGGGAGTGTTACCTATTTGACTTGATTTCCAAGGTTTGTTATGAATATGGGATTACACAACCTTAATTATAAAACTCTTCAAATATTAGAACTAAAACCATCATTGTTTTAATATTCTTGATATATTTTTAGTAATATAAATTTTATCTCGATCCAACTCCTAGATCAAAAGGTATGCTTGTGAGAATTTTTTCCCTTTTCAAAAGGTCAAGTAATCACTAGGTGCCATGTGGTACCTATGTGGCCTTTGTGGAACTTCAACCCTAGCATTGTAGGGTCCACAAAGTGCCAGGGTGTGGTGGGCCAGGTTACCCATGTGCTACAAAGCCTCCTTTGTGAGAATGGGGAAAAGGTAATCCAACAATATGGACCCGTAGGACCAAATCATACAAAACTAGGTTTTTTTTCTCCACTCTTTCTAGATGATAGCTTTAATAACCTAATGAATCAAATACCATGACCCCAGTGGGTGTTGATTTTTACGGAATCTTGTTAATTGATAATTATTGCTTACGATTTTTACATTACATTAATGATTTTTCTTGTATTATTTACAACCGAAATAAATTACACAGAGCAGATCAATAATAAAACAAAAATATCATAAGGATCATAAAGATACAACCACCCATTAACATAAGTACTTACCCTAGGAGAATCCACAAGGGGATAAATCCTAACAACATTTCCCCTAGAGAAATTGTCAAGTTCAATAGAGATACATCAGTCAAATACAAAATCATATAGACCAACCATATTTCTAGTTCAAACCTAGTAAACTTCATTGTGGTAAATTCAAAAATTAGAAGATATCACCTCATAAACCCTTTGGGAGAAAACATAGCTAGAAGGTGAGGTCACTCTGCTCACTTTCTTTGAATGGAAAATAAATGAAGGTATTAAGAAGTGACGCCTATAGAATATAGGGTAGTATAGTGTACAAGTACTATTTCTCTTCTCTCTCCCTATGCATTCTTAGTTATCTACTCATTTCTAGAACAAAATGCACTTGAACAGAATGGAATGTTTTTTCTTCTTAGTGGCCTTATTATAACACAACCTGATAGCTTACTGGTGGTTTGGTTTGACTCCTTTAAATCTTAACACATTATTTAATATTCTAGAGTCTTCCTCATAAGAATAATTTTGCTATTCCCTTTCCTATGAATAGTGGATGCTAATATGGCACCCTCTCGAATTATGGTGGTCAAAACAAGAAGGTCAACTTCCATGTGGTATAAATTTTGCATAGAGACTCATATTGAAGTGATTCATGTATCGTTGGAAAGGTATTTATGTGTAGAACACGTTGAATAGAAAAATAAATTATGCATAAAAATTTTACCCCCCAAAATATGTCTCTTGATACCTCAAAATATTCTTGAAATATTTCATACCCTAATTTTCGCTACTAGGTCCCATCTGTAAAAATGGTCTTGTGAGTTGATTACTCTAGTTTTTCCACTCTAAAAGCCTTAATATGGATGAAAAAATTATAATGATTCAATTGGGATCATAATTTCACTTAACTATATTTTTTTATCCACAATCAAGCCCACTTAGGATGTTACCTTATTTGCAAAGTTTAGTAAGTGTTATGTAATATGAAATATTTAGTTAGAACTTACTTCACCATTTCGATTTAAACATGAGAATTTCATAGGGAAACATATTACATATCATTTGAGATTAAGTGCATAGAGTAAGTCATTAAACTAGGACCATATCCATGAGTCTTAGTCTCAACTCACCAAATTCCGTATGATTTTGAATAGCCCACATAACACGTTTATTAATTTTATTATAATTAATTTTCATTATCTACATACCATCATAATTACGAAAAGTTAAGTCGAAATAATAATAATAATAATAATTTATATAAGTATATATAATATTATACAATGTTTCTAATCATATTATATTGATTATATTAATTAAATTTAATAATTGTTATATTTCTATTAATTTAAGGTTATGGATAACCAACTTTATTTTAAATTTATTTGGGTTGTATATAATATAATTCAGTGGCCCCTAGCATTAGTTAATTTTTCAATATCTCTATTAAAACGATAACTATATAAATAAATAAATAAATATATATATATATATATATATCATAATTTAGAGTAAAATATCACCTCTTTTATGATACATTCTTTTTTAAGTTTCAAATAAGTGTATCGCACATTTAACTATAACATATTTGTGAAACACTTAATGCTATTATTATATTTCTTTTTGGTATATCTCATAAATATAATATATAAATAATAAATTTTATTAATTTTAAAGAAAATAAAAATATTTAAATAATTAGAAAAATTAGAAAAAAAATGTTTATTTAAAAATAATTTAGTAATATTAAAGTTACAATATTATTTTTTTACAAAATTTATGATGTGATGGTGGTTAACATCCACTGAGACCAATCTTTGGTCTATCAGACCTAAAGAAAAGAGTTATTTAATTTGATTTAAGATTTTATTCCTATGCTTGAAAAGCTTGGAGAGAAGCCCCCCAAGCTCACTATAATTTTGACATCGTAAAAGGCTAGGAAGGTGAGTATTGCAACAAAGATTATGAAATTGAGCTCCAATGTGGTTGTACATTGGGCACTCTAAGAGGAAGTGATTTTCATCCTCGATGTTCATATTCTCACAGAGATGGAATATCCTTTCCATCAATGGTGTTTTAGGAACTGTCCAATGACCTGTTTCACTATGGAGCTCATGAGATTTCGTTCTAATATTGGCTATATTAATTTTCTTCTTTGAGTTAGTTAAAACAGAGAGATACTTTTGATCTTCTAGGGTGGGGTTGATGACCTCCTTATAATATCTTAATTTTCTTTTAGCTGCTAGAGCTTTCTCACACCACATTTTTTCTTTGAACTTAGAAGTAACAATTTTTTTAATGTTATTAATGTTTTGCAATGCAAAATTCTCGTCGATCTCCCAATGGTTTAACTAGGCCTTGGTGTCTTTATACCAACCTCTTTTAAGCCTTATGTGGTTTTGGTTGGAATTTAAAGCTAGCTTAGGAAGTCTGTGGTCTCCTATGCTATTGAGCTTGTGCTTGTAAACAGTAGCCTAGTCATAGCTAGGCTCTTGATAGGGGAAATACCCACTCTTATAAGGAGAATAGGATATGGTGTATTGCTTTTAATTTTATGTTTATACGTTATAAAACGCTTATGGATTTGCTCAATATTTCTCCCGGATTCTCTAGAGATGTTGTAACCCCAAACCTCACATCCATATAAGATATCAGGAGTGACTAAAGTTTCAAAGAGGAACTTCTTTCTATCCCACATTTACATAGCTTGAACTTCTTTCTATATGATATTAAAATTCATTTTAATAAGATATTTACTAAGTAGAGAGAGTGATAATTTTTTTTAAAGTATAAAACTTTTTTAAATGCAAAAAGTTAAAAGAAGTTTGAATTTCTAGATATTTTCATTTTTTAATGTATAAATGGATTCAATGACATGAAAGTAACATTGATCACTTGCATTTGCATAGGTTTAACATACTACCCTAACAAATATTTACTATATTTTTGAAAATTTTGAATAAAAATTATATTTGAAAATGGATCAAAATGTAGAATGGTTAAAGAACTGGAAATGCTTTAACCATATGAATTTTATATTTTTCCATTTTTTAAATATATATAATATATACATGCTTGAGATCGAAATGTTTTACTTATATGAGCATTGAAATATTTTGTTTATGGGCCTTGCCTACCATAAAAAATTTCTTAATATATTTTTAAGTAAATATCAATATTACCTAATTCTATATATTAAAATATTTTATCTATAATGATACTAAATTTTATTGATATTAATATTAATATTTTTAAATAATACATATTAATTTTATATTAATAATTGAATGAATTACACACAACTATTTTATTACTTTTATTACAAAGTAATTGATTCTCTCTCTCTCTCTCTCTCTCTCTCTCTCTCTGTATATATATATATATATATATATAAGAATTTGATATTGAAATAAATTGATTTATATTGAGATATTTTTAAGAAGTATAAATACTATGTATGTTTCTCACACTAAAAGGTGAAAATACAAGTGTTTTTTGTTTTTTTAATAATTACTTTACCTTAGCCTATGGGGCCTAGAATAGAGGATAATGGGGTGTATTGTTAAGTCACTTAGGGATGTGAAGGTCAATGGTTCAAAACTCCATGGAAAGTCATTATGACAGCTTAGATGCCCAAGCCGAGTAGGATCCTCGAGTGATAGAAGTTAAATTTGACGGTCCCGCTACCCATCATAGATTTTTTTTTATGACGATCTCATTTTTAATATTTCCTTTTACCAACTTCATCTAAGTTAAAAGAAAAAAAAACACAATGTATACCTACAAATATTGAAGTGAATGCAGTTAAACATTGAAGAGATTAGGGTGAAAAACATCTTGCCATTTCTAAAAATCAATTCCAAAGTTTCATTTTTAATTAGATTTGTTTTCAGAAAATATAAAATTTAATTTTAAATTACAATAATATTTTGCTAAAATGACGATTAACCTGTGGATATTAGATATGTCCAATAAAGGTCTTCAAATGAATGTAAAGGCCAATTGAACTTACTAAATGTAAAGGAGGAGCCTCGTCTTGCAGGAATTCCATGGAGGAGGGAAAATAATCCATGAAATCGAACATTCTAAGAAAATTATACAAAAAAATTGTAAAAAAAAAAATTCTACTGTCAAGATGTCACAATTTTCCTCTATAAATTATCCAAATATATTAAAATCTACTAGAACTTACCCAATTTTAGGTGAAGTCTCTGCTTAAGGAAAGTGTAGTACTCGGGACTCAGAAGTTATCGGGTTGGAACAATACCCCAAGTGATTTTTAATTTGAAGCATCGATAAAATATCTAACCTAATAATGATAACAGAAAAATACTAATCAAAACTTTATCAAATTAGGCGTATGCATGTTCACTCACCAAATACATATTGATAGAATTTGAAGAAATTGGAATATAAATGCTCTCACTAAGTTATAACTCACTCACATAAAGAAAATAACTATTTATATAAACATCATCTTGAAACCCACACAATCCATAATGGCAATTTCCCTATTATATTTAAATCTCTAGCTTAATGGGGAAATGAATTATTTACCACTCCTAAAAATATTTTAAAATAAAATGTATGACATAAAAATCATACCAACTTCTAAAGTCTTATATAGAAATGTACAACATAAAAAACATACCCACTCAATACATCATCTAGGCTTAAAAAATGCCACCACCATAAATCCATTTTAACTTTGGATCCACCAAGCCTCAAAAGGGTTCAAATTTATTTTCACTTAGTGAAAATAGGTTTGCATAAAAATCTATTTGATATCTCTCTCTACGCATGGTAGATCTTGAGTTAATATTGATCTAGGCTGGTTTAATTTTACCCTTTAAATATGTTATGTTCCACATGAGTAACATGGCTAAATACCATGGGTTCTCATACCATGTGTCAATACGATGGGTGAATACCATGAAACTATTTTTACGTCATAAGGTGTCATTATTTGAAACCAAATTTCCTATCTGCATCATGTCATAACGTGTAACCATTAGATTATATGTTAGATGATTAAAACATATTCAGTCATTGGATGAAAAGTCAAAGGTAGTTGCAAATATTTAGTTTATGCATTTATGATAACTCATTAGTTACGGTAAGGTTTCTATGGCTTCACTGGGTCGAATCTAGGGACAAACAACAAGAGTGATAATGATGTGCCTATGGAAGGCAGGGGCGGAAACATTTCCATGGCAGAACCTATGTCTCCTTTAGCAAGAATGTAATGCAAGTGTACAGAAAGGATGTGCATGCATGAGTGTATACTAGCAAGCTCAAGTATATGAAAAATGAAAATGATTATAGCCTTGTAGATTGCAGCCACAGGTGCCTCCTTCGTCTTCCACATTTCTGGAACAACTTTCTTTACAGCCTTATTATTTGATTCCATTCATTATTTCCCTTATATTTCGCTAGATTTATTGTTGCTTGGTATTTTTTAGATATCCAATTTATGAAGTTGTGCAACCCCCTCTCTGTAACTTCTTGTTACAAGAGATGGAGATGGCAGCCTTAGGACTGTGACCTTCCCAGCTAATTTATTGGTTCATGGAAGTTATGGCTTGTTGTTGCTGCCGTTGAATCAATAACATGTTGCTTATTTGCATATGTTTTTGGGTTTTCCATATTTTCATGTTATTTACAGGTCCAATGCCTCTATGATGCTTGAAAGGTTGAGAGACAAATGACTGTTGTATTGACTCAGAATGAAGATATCCTCATTTTTAATACTAGGCACTAATGAACTCATAGGGAGCCCTGAAATGCGTAAGCTAGGTCATCCTAATTTCTCTAGCATTTCCTTTTTCAACTTCTTTGCTAAACCTTATGGAAATTTTATATTCTTGGTTTATTTTTAAACTGAATCTTGTGTGTATTTAATAGGGTGGATTATTTTGAGGAAAAAGGACATGTTATTCCTTACATGGAAGATCTTGTTGCTTTCGAGAAAGAATTGAGGACCTGGGCATGATGCATAGATGCAAACATGGATCCCAAGCACACCCAAATTCTCTTCATAGGCTAATCCCCTGTGCATTTCCATGGACAGGCTTGGGGGGAGAAAGTTGGGGGAGGATGCTTCAAGGAAACTAAGCCCATTGATGTGAAAATTATTTCCCTTAGATTTCCCTGGATTTATTATTGCTTGGGATTTTGTAGATCTCCCATTTATGAAGCTCTACAACCCCCTCTCTGTAACTTCTTCTTTCTAGCAAGAGTGAATAAGCTACAATGGCTTTTTACGTTGGTTTTTTGGGGTTGATGAATGACGTATGCACAGTGGAACTAATATGGACTGTACTAATAACTATGAATGACTGAGAGTGGTTGAGATGAATGCATCAAATATCTCAAAATAATTACCCAAGTGATTTACTTTTTCATGTCAGTTCTGGCTTCTTGTTGTTGTTGTTGAATCAATAACCTGTTTCTTATTTGCATATGTTTTTGGGTTTTCCATATTTTCATGTTATGTGCCAATTAAATTCCTCTTTGATGCTTGAAAGGTTGAGAGACAAACGATTGTTGTATGTGGGAGACTCATCATGAAAATATCCTCATTTTTAATACTGGGCACTAGTGGACTCATGAGAAGCCCTACAATTGGGAAGCTAGGTGATCCTAATTTCTCTATTATTTCCTTTTTCAACTTCTATGCTAAACCTTACGCAAAAATTGTATTCTTGGTTTCTTTTTAAACTGAATCATGTGTGTATTTAACAGGGTGGATTATTTTAAGGAAAAAGGACACATTATTCCTTACATGGAAGAGCTTGTTGCTTTCCAGAAGGCATTGAGGGCCTAGGCCTAACAGGTAGATGCCAACATAGATCCCAAGCACACCAAAATTATTCCTCACATGGAAGATCTTTTTTTCTTTCGAGAAGTAATTGAGGGCCTGGGCACAATGGGTAGATGCCAACATCGATCCCAAGCACACCAAAATTTTCTTCATAGGCTACTCCCCTTTGCATTTCCATGGACAGGCTTGGGGGAAGAAGTTTGGGGGAGGATGCTTCAAGGAAACTGAACCCATTGATGTGAAAATAGAGGAGAATATTGAGAGGATATATGGAAAAAGGAAGAGAATGCAGATAGTCAAGAAGGTGGTGGCAGAGACAAAGAATTTGTATGTGTAGCTATTGAATGTGACACAGTTATCCATGTGAAAAAAGGATGGGCATGCATTACTGTATACCAAAAATCTCAAGTATATAAAAAACGAGAATGATTACAGCCTAGTAGATTGCAGCCACTGGTGCCTCCCTCGTCTTCGAGATGTCCAAAACAACTTTCTTTATAGCCTTATTATTTGATTCCATTCACTATTTCCCTTAGCTTTAGCTAGATTTATTATTGCTTAAGATTTTGTTCCCTATATTTAGAGACATATAACAACTGTATTCAGAGGTTCCAAGATTATGTGTTTTTAGAAACTGTCCTTGTCAAACTTGTTCTCTACATTTACAGACTGATATCTATCATCTTATAATGTTCACTATACTCTAATATAGTGAAATCAACACTTCTGTGTTTTTAAAGACTTGAATAATACCGCAAAATTTATTTTAATAGATTTCTAATATTATTTCCTTGTATTTATTCTATTCCATTATCTTTGCTCATTACAAATTTTCCAAAAAACCCCATAACCAATTTATTTCTTACTACAATTAACTCATAACCATCTCATTGACACAAAGGGATTATTTCTTACTCTTTGCCCAATCCAAGCAGAAGAGAACAATATTGGGTTCGTTTCGGTTCATTCTAGCCTTGGCAACAAATTTCCCAAGGCAATATGAATCGACAGTTTTACAGCGAAGATTTTCCTCCCAAGCTTATACTTGACTGTCTAAACCATAAACCAAAGTAATCTTAAGTGTATCTTCAATTCCATGAGAAATTCTTCCATTTATAATTATAATATTATGAAAATTTACTGAAATGTACCTAAAAGAATACATCTAGCAAGAAACTCCTCTAGTAATGGATATTCCATATTACATATCCATTATTTACCTACTGATTTCTGACAACGTAGCGACGCGTAACATCCTCATTAGGTCGAAGGATACCAGAACTATCAAATATGAATATAGAATTCCAAGAACATTTGCACATAATTATAAGGTTTGGATGGGCATTAGCAAATAATGATAAGGCGTGGGTGTTCATCTAGTAGGTCCATGCACTGTAGAGCTACATACATTCAATCTATTCAAAATAACTCTTATATGGTATGAAATATAGGGATAAAAAAATTAAATCTATGGGAAGTTAAGAGGCTTGGAAATTCATCCAACAAAGAAGATCATTTTGATATAATGATAGAGGTTTGCAAGTTCATCCAGTTAGCTTTACAAGGGAATACTAGAAAAACTCATATATGGTATGCACTAAGCAATGAGATGAGTATTTTGTCAGTAGCATTGCAGCACTGGGTTGACTAGAATGATACATTGGCATATAATGATGAAACATGTACATCCAGAAAAATTGTCCAAGGCCTACTAGAAAAACAAAAGCTCTTTTATGGTAGAACTGAACTATCAGATGGTTATTCTTTCAATAACATTGCATAAATAAAGACAACAATGAGGCTTGGGAATTCTTACAGTAAATATTTTTCCAAGTCCCACTGGAAAAATTTCTTTGTATGATATGTACTGAATAATGAGATAAGTATATTGTCAGTAGTATTGCAGCAAAATTGGCTAAGTTAATCATCTCTCCAGATTCCCAATTTTTCTCATTGCACTGCATGACTCTTTGTTTCAAAATGCAACCTTAATAGTGATCAATGTCACATCTATTAACAAAGTGATTTATCCAAAAGATAAGATCCTAGTCATATCCATGTCAATTACTTTAAAATTTAGAATTTCATATTAAAGTAGGTAGTTCAGTAAGCTACTCTCATGCAGAACGATGTTTTCTTTCTCTAGGACATATCACAGATTATTTCTTGTTCGAAATAATTTTCCTGTCTCTCCTTCGAAATGGAAACTCCATTCTTGGTAGCTGGTAAGTGATGAGAAACATTATTTTACAGAGATATGGTGCAAGCCTACAGCAAAGAGATCCTGAAACCCTTGAATGAATCTGGAAGGTAAATAGTGCATATTTCATTTTCCCTTAGCTATCGTCCCTATTTAAAACCACAACTATTACAGCTACCTTGTACATGAAATGCAATGACAGTGGACATTGCACAATATACCTGTTTTTAGACCTTTGAATGTTTTGTGATTCTTGAGACAAATTAATACTGGTAGAAAAGGGTGATCAAAGTTGGGCAAACAATGTAATGGGCAAGTTATAAGTAGTCTCCATCCACCAAAAATTGGGAGGAAAATAAATTTTCAAAATTCAAAAACCCATATATATTCTCAGTCAACTAGGAGAAAACAAGGTCGTGACAACATTGTTAGATCTTCTGGGAGTTGTATGACAGTCTCACGATTTTACATACCCAGGTCAGAAATGTCGTACATCTAAAGCTATTGATTAGAAATGAATTTGTTCTTTTGCACCATTTTTTCTTGATCAAGTAGAAAGCATGCATCTGTGAAATTTTTATTGATTTCACCGTATTTCTGGTGCAGAACATAAACTCAATTACATTATTTCTTTGATGCCATATAACACTAAAATCACCCTGTACAAGCAGCTCAACAAATATATTTACAAATATATTTTTCAAAAGAGGAAAATGTGGAATGGGAACCTTTTAGAGCCTTTCCAATGGAAACATTCCAACTCAGAAATAGAGAAAAATAGTTGTAGCCATTTGACAGAAATTAGAGTCTTGTTTTATGTCATTGTGTTTATATAATTGCACTAAGGTAACCATTTCAATTTCTTTAAAATATCCATGTAACGTTTACAACACAAAATAAAAATTAGGTGTCCCATGTCTACTGCTTAAAAAACAGAAAATAGAGTTACAATATATTTTCATAATCTGAAGCAGGGTATGAACCCTAGCGAGAAAAAATGACATCCAGAAGGCCTCGTGGAGCAGAATCTCATGCCGTGGAAAAATAGGTTGTCATGAAAAGGTGAAATTGAACAATGTGTGCTCTGTTTTTTAGATTAGCTCTCTCTTCTTTACATTTTTAATGCTTCTCTTTATTGACCTCATGCAAGTTGCAGTCTAAGCTCATGCAATTAATGGTATTGACTATGGTAGATCCCGGGTTAAGGTTACACATGAATTTAGGGTTTTATTTGCAAATTTCAATATGTGAAATCCCCAATCTATAAATAAGTTATAATATGTAATAAAAATATTTAAATATAAAAAATATAATAATAAATTTATTACCAATACCATTTTAACCTCAATCTCAATCTCAATTTCAACATATATCATTCTTACTTCTTCCCTCTTGCCAAGAGGCATCACTCTATGCTTTCTATCAACATATAGAGTGTCCAGATCTAATATATTTTAAACCTTGAGTGTCACTCGCACTTCCTTTCTAATATGTTGATTGTACATCTCAAGCTGGGTGGTATCTCAATGTAAGTATTCTTTATGCAAAAGAGCTCTATTATGTTGCACAATTGACAATGAATCAAGGTCTTCTCTCGGGGCATGAATATCTCTTGTCCGTAAACATCAAATTGTGAATCTCACAAGGTTGATCTCTTTAAGAATCTTACGACATTTCCTTTGCAACATCTAATGATGGTGCAATTGCTAGTTATTTTAATGTTAATTTTTTAGTATTTTTATTAAGTAATAGTGCTTTCACATAGTGTTATTTTAATTTTTAGGGATAAAGAACACATTACATTACATTACAACCAACCTAGATCCATCTTAAATCAGGAGTTATCAAGGGCCAGAGGTATCAAATCTATTGAGATGCAAACCTCTTTAGATTGAAAGGAGATTTGATCTAGTAGATTCTTAGTTTAGAAGTACATAAGTTGTTTTAATTACCCCCTTTAAATACACTATATTCCACATTACTACCATGGGTTGTCATACCATGGGTGAATACCATGAAGTTATTATTTTTTAATTAATTTAATGTTATATTGAAGAAATAAAAATATTTTGACATACAAATATTTTTAATTTCATTTAATTTTCACTCGGCTCAAAAATAAATAATTTTAATAAAAATTATTATATTAAATAATATTCTATTATTTTTTAAAATACAAATATTCCATTTTAAAACACTATATTCAAAATGTAGAGTACAAAAACTATCTATGGTAAATTGACTATTTTACTTAGTTTTAATCTTAATTTTAATTAGACTAAATCACTCTATTAAGTCACAAGTTATCTGGAACGTACCAAGTGTAAATTTTGAAACCGATTTTTTTAATATACCAATCACTTTGACATTTTTCAAAATTATTTAGAAGTTAACCTTCATATGTTTGTTTCAGAATAAATGTACATCAAATTTAACCCCTGTCGAGTGATTATAGTTTTATACATGTTTTTTATAATGTTAGTTTTTTTTCTTTTTAATAAATTAGATTTAATTTAGTTTTTGGTGACTTTTTCAAATTACACAAAACTAAAATTAAAAGTAAGTTAAATAAAAATATTAAAATAATGTAATGAACATTTTAACTAGGTCAAGATACAATAAAAAATAAAAATAATAAAATAAAATAATACTAAACTATAAAAACAACCCATGGTATTGACCCATGGTATTCATGTGGAATGTAGTTTATCTAAACGAAGAAATTAAGATGGCCTAACTTTGGAACTACCAAGAGCCAAGAGCGATCAAATGTCTTGATATGGAAACCTCATTGATCCCTATCAATAATATAGATCTAAACTAATTATTTAGTAAAATTACTTTTAAATGTTTATAACCATTATTCTTTTAAAATTTTACTTAATAAAATGTATCTAAATTTTCATACATCCAAATACACATAGTTTGTCTTATTCTATATTATTTTTTTTACAACTATTTTATTATTCCAAAAATACATGGTTTCTTTCTTATATATTATTTATGTTACAACTCTTTTATTATTCATGAGTAGTATTCCTTAATATATAAAAAATTAAATTAATAATGAAAATTTTTAAAATATATGTTTTTGTTAATATTAATATTTTCTTAAATAACACTAAATTTACCTTTAATTACTTAATTGTAATTGTTTGTAATGACATAATAGTTTGTAACTACATACACTCTTTTTTATATTTTATTTTTAATGAATATCAAATTTTCCATTTGAAAAAAACCTATATACATATCTTTAGTTACCTAATTGTAGCTAAAAAATTCTTACATGTTTTTTCCTTTATAATCATTAAACAATTTTCATATTGTATGATGTCAAACTTACTCAACTTTTATTCTGAAATTTTAAATAATGTTTTTCACTACATAATTTTAGTTTTTATAATTTATTGATTTTCAATTCCAAACAAAACTTACAAAAGGAAAAACCCACTCAGTCGATTATAGTTTTACAAAATTGAAACTATGTGATTAAAAATAGAGTAATTTGAGACAACCCTAAGGGGTTTTTTGTACAATTTTTATCATAATGTTTCCCTCCATCCAATATGTAATGTAGAGTTTTATGCAGATAGAGTATATTCTAGTTTATAACTTGATCCATAATCAAAGAAAATGGCTATGGGTTTCACAAGTTATTAGTTTATAAGTTGATCCACAATCAAAGAAAATGGCTAGGGATGCCACAAGTTATCATTCACACAGTGATGTATTCAGGTCCTCAATTGAAATGGGTCCTATTAGATGCATGTAGCAAGAGACACTAAAAAATTCAAAAAATATATATGTTATGACATCCATATTGTCTACAAACCATCTAAATTTCCTATCTTATACAACAATTTCTAACAATAACCACTCAATACTCTCCAATTTTTGAAACCCCCACCCATGATCGGGAGATCATACTGTAAAATCAAATGTTCCTCTATTTTTTTTAAAGGGTTTATAAACAAAAGAGATGACAAGAAAGTAAATATTGTGGTATAAAAACTAAATTTTGAATCATTGTGACAAACAAAACATCACATTAGGAAACATAATATATCTAATTCTATAAGGATCTAAGATGATAACAAAGTGTTGAACCATGATAACTAGGTGAAAACAAAAACTAATTTGTAGCCAAAAGAAAAAAATCACAACAACTCACAGAATATATCCAAGGTTGCAATGAACCCCATATATAGTGATGCACCTCATGGGAATTTTAGTGCACGTAGAACACAACCCTAAAAATTCTATACTCTTGATCAGTTTAGAATAACCTAAGATGTGTCAAATATTTTAATAAGAAACTAGATTTGTAATTATAAAATATAAAAATATAACTTAAATTTGTGAATTTACTTTCTTATTTATATAGAGAAAGACTAAACCAAATTAGGATCACAGAACATATCTAATGCTATAAGCATCTAAGATGATAACAAAGTGTTGAATCATAATAATTAGGTGAAAACCAAAACTAAATATAGTTTAGAATTAGAAGTTATAGTTTAGAATTATAAGTTATAATTTTTAAAATTTTATTATCGAATGTTTTTTTTTTCACATTTTTTATAAATTTTTATAGCTTGGAATTATAAGTTATAATTTTTAAAATTTTATTATGGAATTTTTCTTTACACATTTTTTATTAACTTTTATAGTTTGGAATTATAAGCTATAATTTAAAAAAAAATATTATAGAATTGTTTATATATATATATATATATATATATGAGATTTGTTAGTTTTTTTTAAATATAGGTATCCAATTTGAATTTTTTTGAATTATACATATTACGTTAACAAATATATGAAAAACTCACAAGCATTTCTTTCATTTATATAACTCTCAAAAACTAATGAAATAATAATTGTTATAATATAAAGTTATCACTTTAAAAATTATGTTTTTTACCAATGAATATATTTCAAACAAGCTTATAAACCATATTATTGAGCTTATAAAAGAAAATTTCATTTTTAAATTTATGATCGAGGGAAAAAATAGTCATTGAAACTATTGAGAAATTTGTAAACCCAAGACATGAGCTCAAGTAAAAAGACAGTCCAAGTTTATGGTCAAGGGAAAAAATAGTCACTGAAACTATACAGAAATTTGCAAACTCGAGACATGAACTCAAGTAAAAAGACAGTCCCTCTTTGATTTGGAGTTCAAGGAGTATATGTCGTCTTGGCCCTTTGATAAGTGAACAAGTAAAATATTTTTTCATCCCTAGATAATGTCAAGAAAATGGTCGAGAATCAATGTTTTTGTCTTAATAGAATCAACCCTGGTCTAACATTGAGCACATGTAGAAGACCACATAACATGTGAATGTGATTGGGAAGTCTTATGGATTCTCTTTATTCTAATGAAAGGGCTTTAACACATGTTTCTTTTTTATAACGATTTGAGAGTTGAGTGGGTGGAGGTTCAATTCGATGGTTTTTGTGAAGGATGTTGGCTCTTAAGCTTTATTAGGCATGTGTTATCTCTTTTAGTCTTCTTATTGTATGTTCAATGATTGGTTGTCGGACTTAAGTTCTAGTTGTTTTTCTTGGTCTCGTTATTATGTGAATGTGTCTAAATTTTTTTTCGTTGTTATATGTGTCTTGAGTAGACTCTTTGAAGCTTTAAGGCCGCTAAAGTCTATTATATTTGGAAAATATGTATGTTATCTTTGTGCTACAGTGTTAGATAATATTACAGGTCAGTTCGTTGATTCTAATGAAACTTAACTTATGGAGTCTTTTGTTCTAATGAGATCCAAGACTATTGGTGTGATTTAATGATATAGTTTGTTGAGGAAAAGATCATCCTCCATAATCATTTTGGAAATCTATATAAATCATATTTTTATTAATATAAAATCTTAGTTTTAAAAAACTCTAATCGTATAATTTATTTTTCTAAATACTTAATATAATTATATCAAAAATATAATTACGCCGATAGGGCGTAACTATCGGGAAGGAGCATGTTTTTGTGATTAGGCTAATTAATTTTTTAATGTGATGGTCTAGTCTAGATAAGTATAACCTGTCGGAAGGAGCATGTTTTGTGATTAGGCTAATTAATTTTTTTGATCTGATGGTCTAGATTGAGAGATGCCGGTATATTCTGGTCGTCGCCTCTCAATCAATGGATCAAATCTACCCCACTAACTTCCTTGCATATCTAAATCACATGTTTAAACCGTACTTAAATTAATTTTTTACAAATCTTGATTAAAAATTTACCATACCATTTATTAATGGCCACGTATCAAGATTAACCAGTAAAATAAAACTGAAAGATTAAACCTTCTCACCGTTCTGCAACGTGTCCCTGTGCCTTTGACACGAGGCATAGTGGCGGCGTGAAGGCGGCGGGGGTGGAATAGGAAGGCAGTACGGCCATGGCGGGTAGCCGCGGGCGCAGGTGGGCTGTAGCCGGCTTGCGTAGGCTGGGGCCGTTATGGGTGATGGTTCAAATTCTTAACCCATGCGTGAAGGAAACGCTCCGATTGCTCTTGACCTGAGAACCCAACGGCGTAGGTGCGCGGAGGGCTTATCGGTTCACAGTCTTCACCTTCGGATCGATGGAAGTCACGTAGGTTTAAGGAGAGGCATCATACTATATATCAATTGGGTTGGGACACAGTTTCTATATATACATTCCACGGATCTGGCTTGGATTCAGAGCTCAAAAATACAATGGCCTCTGCGATCATGTCCTCCGCCACTGCAGTGGCAACAGTAGCCGCGCCCCTCAAGACCAGCAATGGCAATAGGAGCAGCAGTAGCAGCAACGTGGTGTCGGCGTTCACGGGGCTCAAGTCCACGGCGCAATTTCCCTCCAGCTTCAAGATGAGCAACGCTGGGGCTGAATGGGAGCAAAAGACAACGAGCAACGGTGGGCGAGTGCGATGCATGCAGGTGGGTGTGTGAAATTCAATTAGAAATTTGATGAATGAATCGATTTAATAGCTGAGAAATGGCGTTGGTTAATGAATATAATTGCTGCAGGTGTGGCCTCCATACGGGAACGCCAAGTTTGAAACTCTGTCCTACCTCCCTCGCCTGTCCCAGGAGCAGCTGCTGAAGGAGGTTGAGTACTTGTTGAGGAACAAGTGGGTGCCTTGTCTAGAGTTCGATGAGGTGGGTTTTTTATTTATTTTTATTGATTTATGATGATTTGAAATTTGAATTTCATGATTTACATGAAAATTTCTTGCCCAAATGCACCATTTTTCTTACCTTTAAACCTCTTTAACTGTTATTTTGTCAAATGTAATCATTCTACTTGATATCCGTGCTTCAACTTACTTATATAGAGAGATTTTACATGAAACTGCGGCGTTTCCCTTAAATTTTAAGATTAACCTTTGATAGGTATTATTTTGTCAAATGTAACGTTTCTACTGGATATCTTTACTTAAAGAGTCTGACTGATAGTATTTTTTTTTTTTGGTTCCATAAAACTGACAGACTTCTCTTAAGTTTAGCCTCGATAGCTGTTATCTTATGAAATGCAACGTTCTTATTAGATTTTTCTGTTTAAGCTTTTATGCAGAGAGATGTTTACCTAAAGCTGCGTCGTTTCTCCTAAATATTAGCCTTGATAGCTGTTTTAAGCTTATAAGCAGAGAGGTGTTTACCTAAAGCTGCATCGTTTCTCCTAAATATTAGCCTTGATAGCTCTTCTTGTGTGAAATCCAACGTTTCTACATGATCGCTCTGCTTAAAATTCCTTACACAGGAATGTTTATGTTAAACAGCGCCATTTTTCTGAAAGATTTGGTTCGATAGCTACTATTTTGGAAAATTCAACGTTTCTACTAGATTTCCCTGTTTAAGAATTTTTAGTGATGGGGATTTTCTGTGAAATTAAAATTTAGCCTCGATAACTGTTATTTTGTAGAATGCGATGTTTCTAGTAGATTTTTCTGCCCAATTTTTTTGATGGAGAGACGTTTCCAAGAAACTGTGCCGATCACCGCCGCTTCTCTCAGTTTTTATTTGTTAGCTGTCGACGGCTGTTATTTTGTGAAATACGCAGCTTTGACAGGTATGGATAGGTGGTTTTCTGACAATGAGTGGTATCTGTTTGAATATTTGTATGGATGGGAGTTTTATTCCTGAGGTTTTGCTAAAATGAGCGGTTTCTTCTGGGTTTTGATCAATACTGAGCGGTACTACTGATGTTTCCGTTAAAGTGTGTCCTGGATATATGTTATTAGGATTGGGTTTTGTTTGGTCTTTGCATGCAGCAAATTACACTGCGAAATAGAACTATCTTTTCAGCGTGCTTATAGTTGTCTTTGGCACTTGCAAATGCTACACTGCGTTATTGCTAATTTGTTTACTGTTTCAATTTCTTATATTATTAAAATTTTTGTATTCCCATCAAAATACGTTACAAGAATATAGGTTACATTCACATAGTTCCCATTGTAACGTTATTTTTAACAATTTTATGTTACAAGATTTGTATGTTTCGGTTTTCTGCCTAATTAGAAGAAGAGAATAATGTATCTTCACATGCAGTACTCTTACTTTTTATTATTTGGTGATTGTTTTTCAATCACATTAGTTTTTATTGTGCCTCTAGAATTTGTAAAGATGGTAAAATAATTTTTAAGACAGAATTGTTTTTAACGTGGTTTCCTTCTTGTGCGCACAGGCCTGGAATTTGTCAGGAAATTAGAGGTGAACAAACTCTAGAAATCTACAAAGTGCCTTTCAATTCAAAACCCTAAATTTGACGTGCCAAATCCTCTTAATACACACATTAATATGGCAATGGGGGATAAAATGGTGTTATCTTCTCCATTAGATTGACTCTAATTCCGTATATGCTATAGTAAATATGTATTTATAATGGTTTTAAGATTGGTTTTTACATATATGCTTCCTATACACTATATATTTTTTATTTATATAAAAATATTTATTTATATGTTTTTTATATGCTTCCTATACTATATATAACTTTTTTATTTATATAAAAATATTTATTCATATGTTTTTTATATTAAAGAGAAAAATTCAAGAATATTAATTCAAACTTAAAAGAATCAGGTCCTTAATTTCAAGGTCGTTGAGAAGAGATTTAACCCGATAACAAAGATTTGACACCGTAACTAATCTCAACCAATTGTGCAAAAATATTTCTTCACATATATTTATATATAAATATATATTATTTATTTGTATATATAATTTATTTTTTATTATTTTTAATATAATTCATTGCTAACTGCATTTAAAATTATAAATAAATAAATTATTTTACTTTTAATTTATAAATATAAAATTCTACATATAAACTAAAATATGTAAGTTCAAATTTTACACTCAAACTAATTATCACTTAAAACTAAGCTTAACGTTAAGTCTTATGTTTTGATGGTCTAATTCATTTATTTTAATATCTATATACTTTTTTCAATTATGAAATTGTGTATCAAATTAAAAAGATGTTTATAAAATATATTATTAAAATAGTTTTAATATGTTTATGTTTTATATTTATTTTGAAACTTTAATTAATTAAATATTAAAATAAATAATAAAAATATATTACTAAAATAATTTTGATTTACTATTATGGTGTTTCAATTTATTAATTTTAATATTCACATAATTGTAATTTATTCAAATTTATTTTCAAATTTTATATTTATTTTTGATATTGTAGTTTAATTAAATATAAAAAATGAAATAATCAAATTAATTATAGGATAATTTTAATTTGTTAATATAATGTGTTTTTTTATTTATTTTTTTTACTCTCAATGATTCTAATAAATTTGAGATTCTAATAAATTTAATATCTACACTTAAAAAAAAATGAAAATATTAATAAAGATCTCTATATAAATAAAAATATAATATAAAAAATAAGAAGGTATATTTGTTTTTTTTTTTAAATACACTTAGGTTTATTTAAATATTTTTTTCTATTTTTATTTTAAATACATAAAATTTTAAATTATTTAATTTTTTATGAGAAAAAAATAAATTAATGACTTTTTATTTTTCATATATAATTTTTTATTTTTATTATAAAATTATATTTTATTTATAAACTATATGTATAATATGTAGAAAGTTCAATGAGTAATATCAAATAAATTTAATCATTTCCAAACACCATTAAATATTGATTTCAAAAATAAAAAATATAGATAAGGAATCAATATAATATCTAGATATTAGATATTGACTTGTACAAATTTCATGGATATTTGATTAGTAGCAACTATCTTTGGAATAAATAGAATAATGGCAATTTGATTTATAGAGGTTTGATAAGTTTATCTATACTTTTCACAAACTTAGGAGTGCATTTTTTATTTTATTTTATTTTTTTAAGCTATAATCAACCTTATTTAATAATTAAAATTATTAATCATAATATTATTAAAAATTTACAAAGGCATATAATATATTTTGATATTAGGATTAAAATTAATGCTACCCACTATTAACAAATATTAATATTAATGTCACTCTTAATATTAATTAATTGTTATTGATATTAGTATTAATTAATATTATCAATATTAATATTAAAGTTAATAATAATAATACATTAACTACTATAATGCAAATTATTATTATACTAATAATAATTTGCATTAGTATTTGATATTAAATAATTAATATGTAGGAATATACTAATATTAATAAATAAATAAGTTTTATTATTAATATTAATTAATTTGAATAAGAATAAGAATAAGAATATTATTTTTAATATTATTAATATTAAATCCTTGTGTTTATTAGTTCTGTTGGTTTATAATATAAATAATCGATCAATGTCATCCATGTTTAAATCAATTCCCTTGGGTTCACCAATTCCTTTGGTTTATAATTTTTTGGGTAATGGTTTTCCCTCGGGTTCACCAATTCCTTTGGTTTATAATATTAAACCCTTGGGTTTATTAGTTCTTTTGGTTTATAATATAAATAATCGATCAATGTCATCCATGATCAAATGTCACATTCTGACAAACATTGTCTCAATATGAAAATCACCCATGGCCAACCATGGTCATAGTTGGTCGAACGTCACATTGTGACAACAATTGTCTCAATGTTTAAATGAATTCCCTTGGGTTCACCAATTCCTTTGGTTTATAATTTGTTGGGTAATGGTTTTCCCTTGGGTTCACCAATTCCTTTCGTTTATAATATTAAACCCTTGGGTTTATTAGTTCTTTTGGTTTATAATATAAATAATCGATCAATGTCATCCATGATCAAATGTCACATTCTGACAAACATTGCCTCAATATGAAAATCACCCATGGCCAACCATGGTCATAGTTGGTCGAACGTCGCATTGTGACAACAATTGTCTCAATGTTTAAATCAATTCCCTTGGGTTCACCAATTCCTTTGGTTTATAATTTGTTGGGTAATGGTTTCCCTTGGGTTCACCAATTCTTTTGGTTTATAATATTAAACCCTTGGGTTTATGTCATCCACGATCAAATGTCACATTCTGAAAATCATTGTCTCAATATAAATATCACCCATGGCCAACCATGGTCATAGTTGGTCGAACGTCGCATTGTGACAACAATTGTCTCAATATTTAAATCAATTCCCTTGGGTTCACCAATTCCTTTGGTTTATAATATTAAAACCTTGGGGTTATTAGTTCTTTTGGTTTATAATATGAATAATCGATCAATGTCATCCATGATCAAATGTCGCATTGTGAGAACAATTGTCTCAATGTTTAAATCAATCCCCTTGGGTTTACCAATTCCTTTGGTTTATAATATTAAACCCTTGGGTTTATTAGTTCTTTTGGTTTATAATATGAATAATCGATCAATGTCATCCATGATCAAATGTCACATTCTGACAAATATTGTCTCAATATGAAAATCACTCATGGCCAACCATGGTCATAGTTGGTTGAACGTCGCATTGTGACAACAATTGTCTCAATGTTTAAATCAATTCCCTTGGGTTCACCAATTCCTTTGGTTTATAATATTAAACCCTTGGTTTTATTAGTTCTTTTTGTTTATAATATGAATAATCGATCAATGTCATCCATCATCAAATTGTCTCAATATGAAATCAGCCATGGCCAACCATGGTCATACTTGGTCCAACGTCGCATTGTGACAACAATTGTCTCAATGTTTAAATGAATTCCCTTGGGTTCACCAATTCCTTTGGTTTATAATTTGTTGGGTAATGGTTTTCCCTTGGGTTCACCAATTCCTTTGGCTTGTGATATTAAACCCTTTGGTTTATTAGTTCTTTTGGTTTATAATATAAATAATCGATCAATGTCATCCATGATCAAATGTCACATTCTGACAAACATTGTCTCAATATGAAAATCACCCATGGCCAACCATGGTCATAGTTGGTCAAACGTCGCATTTTGACAACAATTGTCTCAATGTTTAAATCAATTACCTTGGGTTCACCAATTCCTTTGGTTTATAATTTGTTGGGTAATGGTTTTCCCTTGGGTTCACCAATTCCTTTGGTTTATAATATTAAACCCTTGTGTTTATCAGTTCTTTTGGTTTATAATATAAATAATCGATCAATGTCATCCATGTTTAAATCAATTCCCTTGGGTTCACCAATTCCTTTGGTTTATAATTTGTTGGGTAATGGTTTTCCCTTGGGTTCACCAATTCTTTTTGTTTATAATATTAAACCCTTGGGTTTATTAGTTCTTTTGGTTTATAATATGAATAATGACAACAATTGTCTCAATGTTTAAATGAATTCCCTTGGATTCACCAATTCCTTTGGTTTATAATTTGTTCGGTAATGGTTTTGGTTCACCAATTCCTTTGGTTTATAATATTAAACCCTTGGGTTTATTAGTTCTTTTGGTTTATAATATGAATAATCGATCAATGTCATCCATCATCAAATTATCTGAATATGAAATCAGCCATGGCCAACCATGGTCATACTTGGTCCAACGTCTCATTGTGACAACAATTGTCTCAATGTTTAAATGAATTCCCTTGGGTTCACCAATTCCTTTGGTTTATAATTTGTTGAGTAATGGTTTTCCCTTGGGTTCACCAATTCCTTTGGTTTATAATATTAAACCCTTGGGTTTATTAGTTCTTTTGGTTTATAATATAAATAATCGATCAATGTCATCCATGATCAAATGTCACATTCTCACAAACATTGTCTCAATATGAAAATCACCCATGGCCAACCATGGTCATAGTTGGACTAACGTCGCATTCTGACAACAATTGTCTCAATGTTTAAATGAATTCCCTTGGGTTCACCAATTCCTTTGGTTTATAATTTGTTGGGTAATGGTTTTCCCTTGGTTTCACCAATTCTTTTGGTTTATAATATTAAACCCTTGGGTTTATGTCATCCATGATCAAATGTCATATTCTGACAAACATTGTCTCAATATGAAAATCACCCATGGCCAACCATGGTCATAGTTGGTCGAACGTCGCATTGTGACAACAATTGTCTCAATTTTTAAATCAATTCCCTTGGGTTCACCAATTCCTTTGGTTTATAATTTGTTGGGTAATGGTTTTCCCTTGGGTTCACCAATTCTTTTGGTTTATAATATTAAACCCTTGGGTTTATGTCATCCACGATCAAATGTCACATTCTCACAAACATTGTCTCAATAAGAATATCACCCATGGCCAACCATGGTCATAGTTGGTCAAACGTCGCATTGTGACAACAATTGTCTCAATATTTAAATCAATTCCCTTGGTTTATTACTCTCTTGAGTTTAAAATACTAATTCTGAGGGTTTGTTAATTTCTTAGATTTTTCAGTTTAAAATATTAATTCTTAGGGTTTATTAATTTTTGTTGTTTATAATATTCATCCATTGGGTTTATGATATTTATCCCTTGGGTTCGTTGATTCCTCTGCTTTATAACATTAAACCCTTGGGTCTATTAGTTCTTTTGGTTTATAATGTTAATAATCTCGTTGGTTTATTAATATCTTATGTTTAAAATACTGATTCTTATGGATTATTAATTTATTAGGTTTTTTAGTTTAAAATATCAATTCTTACGGTTTATTAATCTCTTGTGTTTTTAATATTGATCTCTTATGTTTATAATATTTATCCCTTGGGTTCACCAATTCCTATGGTTTATAATATTTAAACCTTTGGTTAATATTAATAATATTATAATATTACTAATAATCATTTTAAATAAATATTCAAATATTTATTAATAATGATTACTAGTAATATTATAATATTATTAATAAATATTCAAATATTTATTAATAATGTTTGTTATTAATATTATAATATTATTAATATATATTATTAATAATATTATGATATTACTAATAATCATTATAAATAAATATTCAAATATTTATAAATAATGATTATTAGTAATATTATAATATTATTAATATATATTATTAATAATATAACCAATTATGATATAATATATATTATTAACATATTATTAGTTCTTTTGGTTTATTAATAATATAACCATCTATGATATTAATATATAAATAAATATTAAATTATTAATATTATTTTTATATTAATATATATTATATATATTTCAAGTTTATTTATAGTATGTATATAGTTAATATTTTTAATATATTAATAAATATTTCAAATATGTATTATTAATACTTATTATAATATTATTAATATATATATATATATATAAATTTTGTGATTTTAATCATAATTAATATATTTAATATATTGATATTCTTATTAATATATAATATATATATTTCAAGTTATTATAATAAAATTATTATATATAATATTTATTTATTGATATATAAATTAATGTGATGGGTAGTGGATATAGGCCTATTGGCGTATATCAACCACACTGGTAATGTGGTTGTAAATCTATTTTATATACGCCTATCGACATATATCAACCACATTAGTTTTAATCATCTATGATATTAATATATAAAAAATATTAAAATATTATATATTATTTATGTTATTTTTATATTAATAAATATTATATATATTTCAAGTTAATTTATAATATGTATATAGTTAATATTATTAATATATTAATAAATATTTTTAATATATATTATTAATACTTATTATAATATCAATAATATATATAAAATATTTTTTTGTATATATTAATAATATTATAATATTAGCAATAATCATTATAAATAAAATTCAAATATTTATTAATAATGATTATTAGTAATATTATAATATTATTAATATATATTATTAATAATATTTTAATATTTATTTAGTAATATTATAATATTATTAATATATATTATTAATAAATATTAAAATATTTATTAATAATGATTATTAGTAATATTATAATATTATTAATTATATAAACAACTATGATATAATATATATTGTTAATATATTATTAGTTCTTTTGGTTTATTACTAATATAACTATCTATGATATTAATATATAAATAAATATTAAATTATTATAGATTATTAATACTATTTTTATATTAATATATATTATATATATTTCAAGTTAATTTATAGTATGTTTATACTTAATATTTTTAATATATTAATAAATAATTTTAATATATATTATTAATACTTATTATAATATTATTAATATATATATAAAATATTTTGTGATTTTAATCATAATTAATATATTTAAAATATTAATATTCTTATTAATATATAATATATATATTTCAACTTAATATAATAAAATTATTATATATAATATTTATTTATTAATATATAAATTAATGTGATGGGTAGTGGATATAGGCCTATCCGCGTATATCAACTACATTGGTAAATGGGGTTGTAAATCTATTTTATATACGCCTATAGGCGTATATCAACCACATTAGTTTTTACTAATGTGGTTGTGCTAGTTATAATGCTCACTTGTAATTACACAATAAAATGTTCATATAATACAATAAAATAAATATAACAAATATATTTTATTTGTTAATATAAATAAATTATTAAAATTATAAACCTTCATTCTCAGCTTAATAGTTTACCAAGCTATTAGAATATAAATTTCGGCCTAAAAATCCATTTGGAATATGAAATTCACTTAATAATAAAATCTAGTTGTCAAAATCGCTATTTTCATTACTCAGATCCATGAACCATTTCATAAAATTGAAAACATTAATAATATATTTACCATTTCAAACTTCTAAAATAAATAAATATATATATATATATATATATTCTCCCTCTGAGAGACTCAGCATCCACAAAACCACCTTATACCACCTTGTTTGACGCTCACATTGGAGATGGCCAAACCGACTTCTCAAAATTAATTAATCAACAGCGCGATGAGTGAATCCTATTAATTTAATTCCTCATTCCTCCATCTATCACTATCATTTCCATTAACTGGTCCATTGTTCGGAAGATTAACCGGTCCAGTGAGCCGAAGAGCTTCCGCATTTTCGACTTTATTTCTCTTAACGAAACCTGCGCCAACAACTCCAGCAGGATTCCACGTGAGCATCTCGAACCCGATTTGGGTGGTTGTGACATTCTGTGAAATTTGAATGGGAAGAGGGAATAATAATAAGTTCGCCTCTCTGAACCTCAACGCCATTTATGGGAAGAAAGAGCCAAAGCCCAAGCCTATTACCCCGACAACAAATGGAAACACTGGTGGAAACAACTCCGCAGGGTATATACTAGTTCTCTGTCACTGCTGATCACTGTTTTTCGTTGGTAGGATCATTTTACGTATGAAAAAGAAGAGTCTTTTCTGATTGGATATAAGTTGCAATATTAATGAAATTGTCTATGTTTTTCAAAATTAAGTATGTTCCCATTGCCTTCTAAGTTCTAGTACTTACCACTGTTATTGGTTGATATCACCGTTCTTTTGCATATGCAAAAAAATCGGAAAAAGAGCTTTTTTGCTTGACAAAATGTGTCTACAATAGGTGATATGGCTTCTCAATATGGGTGCAGATGTGAATGTACCTGCATTTGGCCCAAAATATCGTGGGGCCATGCCTCTACATCTAGCTGCTGTTGGTGGGCATTTGATCTTGATGAATGAATTACTGGAACGTGGAGCTGGTGGAGATGACATTGATGCACGGACCAAGAGTGGTTGTGAATTCATTTTCGGTTTGTTTCCCACCTTGTGTTGGGAGAAGAAGAAAATTAAATAGAATTTTATATTAATTTACAGGGACTCCACTTCACAACACAACAGAGTAGAATAGTAAAGAAATGAATTTTTTTATTGACAATGGGGCCTTTCTTCCTCCTGATATAAATGACATGAGATTCAATCCTCACCTGCTTTATTGTATTCCAGGACGTCAATGGACTTATGAGATCAGAACGCAAAAAGAAGCAAGCTTATGTGCTAGC
Organism: Pinus albicaulis; assembly: GCA_034641835.2. Lineage (NCBI taxonomy): Eukaryota > Viridiplantae > Streptophyta > Pinopsida > Pinales > Pinaceae > Pinus > Pinus albicaulis. Next base: position 162,632,541 of record CM076570.1, read on the forward strand.
GATTGGACTTGCAGTGAGGAAAACATTTAAGGAATCCAGAGATATGTGGTTTTTACCCAGAAGTTACGGAAGAAAATGATACTTACTATCAAATCATGAGATCTGAAAAAAGCCACATGCCTAGTTTTAGGTCATTAAGATAGTTTTATAGACTTCCGCTGATTTCGGATGCAGGTAGAACCTGGGCTTTATTGATATCAATCTTAGAACAATATACGTTTAGAAGTCTACTTGGTTTTCATAATGTTTAAAGGGAGTAGCAATTAACAGTGATGGTGAATAAATGCGAGGGATTACGTATAGCAAGACTTTTAGAACATTGCATACGTAACGGTATGTTGTGTAAAAGGAAACATGCACACAGACATCTACAGAGTGGATTTCTCTCTTTGCATGCCAGTTGGAACTTCAAACTTGCAATCCATAGGGATTTATTGGATAATAAGATGGTTCCAAACTTGAACTTCAAACTTGCAATCCATAGGGATTTATTGGATAATAAGATGGTTCATGACTATGATATGCATTGGTTTTCTATATGGAAATTTCCATTAGTAATTTAACATTTTGTTGTTCTCCATATAATGTGTAGATCATAGTATGGTACATCTACTCTCTTAGAAAAGCTCACTATAATTTCTTGTCCTTGTTTTATGAAATTTGTCGTAGCATTATTTTGTTGTAATTTAAGACTCTTGAATGAATCATTAATGATTATGGTAATCACTCCTAGCTTCATATACAACATGGAGTGGACATGGACACCATGGGTATGATTTCCAAGAGGAGATGTAATTATTATAAAAATGTGAAGAGGAGATGTTGTAATTATTATAAAAATGTGGAAAGTATAACTTGCAGAGGCAAAAAGGGCAAATAGATTGTGCAAGTAGGTATTTAGGGTATGTAAACACAAACCCTGTAATTTTTACAAGAAAACTGCAGTGTACCTTTCAGATGTAATATGATCTAAGCCTGCAAAGTTTACATGACTTGTATTTATGTTTGTGAATAGTTGTAAAAATGTGGATAGTAATGTAATAATGTTAGAAGTTGGGAGTTGTTAATACAAACAATTTTATTTTATAGTCAAACATTAATTTGTAGAACTTGATGGACCAATAAGTACTCCAAAGTTATTGACTTGGGCTATTTTTGTATGGTTATGCTCCGCAAAAAACAAAATATGGTTCTCAAATTTCAGGTGGTTTAAGGTGTTATTATATGTCTCAAAAGAAAAAACCCAACAATTTCTCGGGTGATGTTGTCTATAATGGTTTGTTAACTGGGGCTTTTTGATGTGGTGAGGATTATAAAATTTCAGTTGGGTCACAAGGACCTCCAAGATTTACTCTATTGCTGAATGAATTATCACTCGAGATATGCCATTGGACACTTTCAAGGATTTTATAGCTCACATGAAACTGCTACTTACCATTTAAGACAATTGAATAACATTTTGTTTACTAATTTTTATTTTCAATGATTTTTTGTATGTCATGATGCTTCAAGCATATGCATTAAGGCGTTTCCTTTGCAACATCTGGTGCAATTGCTAGTTATGGGATTTGTTCAATTGTGATTGCAAATGGTATTTGTTTTCCTTATCGTTTTTTTTTTAATTATTACAATAAATATTTATGTGTTTTGTTGGATTGTGATTGCAAATGGTGTTTGTCTTCCTTACCTTTTTCTTAAATATTTTAATAATTTTATTTAAATGTTTAATATTATTTAGAAAAATACCATATCTTTATATACATTGAACACACACACACAAACACACATATATATAGACCTACTAACCACAATATATTTAATTAAATATTCCTACCATCTCACAAATTGACCCATAATACAAATTTAAGCTCCCAAGAGGAATATCTATTAATACCAATGCTTGTTGGATGATTTAAATTAAATATATTAATACCTTGTCCACTCATTTATTTAAAAATAAAAATTCCACAAGCCCAATTTCCATAAAGACCATGCTTTCTATAGATTATTTCTTCTCTTTATGTTGTGTAACCAGCTCCAAAAATAGAAGAAAAGAGATATCAACGCCTTAGAAATAAGCCACTTCGAGGGGGCAACCTCCAATACATTACATAAATGAACAGTTCTTGGATGATACAATTTACAAAACCTCCTTTCTATATATAGGAGTACATGGAGCCATAATGTAATCCTAGTGGGCCACAATGTAATCCTAGCCGACCTAACAATAATAATTTAAGGGCACAATAATAACAAAATGGGGGTTACAAGGGTACAATAATAACAATAAGGGGGTTACACTAACAAAAATAAGGGACTATACTAGTAATATAGGGACCTAACATGCCCCTATCCTTCAAAAAAGTGTTGTCCTCAACGCTTGAGTAGCTCTGGGTGCTTCTGTATAAAATTCTCATCCTCCCATGTAGAATCTTCATTGGGTAAGTTCTTCCACTTGATGAGATACTCTGAAATTGATCGATTCCGTAGCTGTCGAGTTCTTGTTTCCATGACCACTTCAGGTTCCAATATTATTTTTCCTTCCTCATCAAGTTCTGGCAATATTGTTTGAACTGGAAGATTTTCACCTATAACCTTCTTTAAGCATGAAACATGGAAAACTGGATGTATTCGCGAAGAAGCAGGAAGCTCCAATTTGTATGCCATAGAACCAATCTTTTGCAACACCTTGTAAGGACCATAGTACTTTGGTGATAATTTATTATCCTTCTTAGCTTGCTTGAGGGACATTTGTTTGTATGGTTGTAACCGTAAAAATACCCAATCTCCTACATCAAAACTTCTCTCGCTGCGATGTTGATCTGCCTGTTGTTTCATTCGATTTTGTGCCAAATTCAGGTTATCCTTTAAGAGTTGGAGAACTTCTTGCTGATGCTCGATGTGATCTTCCACCGCTTGAACCTTCGAATTTTCCCTTAAATATGATGTGATGGATGGTGGATGATATCCATAAAGTGCCATAAATGGGGTCATTTTTGCTGCAGTATGGAAGGAAGTGTTATACCACCATTTAGTGAGAGGTAACCACTTGACCCATTGTGTTTGTTTATTAGATACAAAACAACGAAGATATCCTTCCAAACATTTATTTACTATCTCAGTTTGACCATCAGATTGAGGATGATAAGATGAGCTATGAGCTAATTGAATACCCAAACAAGAAAATAACTCCGTCCAAAAATTTCCAGTAAAAATGGGATCTTTGTCGCTCACAATAACCCTTGGGCTTCCATGTAGCTTTTGAATTCTATCCATAAATGTAGTAGCAACTGTACTTGCTTTAAATGGATGAGATAATGCACAAAGTGTGCATACTTGGTAAGTCTATCAACTACCACCATGATGACACTCTTTCCTTCGGACTTAGGTAAACCTGTGATAAAATCCATTGAAATCTCCTCCCAACGTTGACTTGGAATGGATAAGGGTTGTAGAAGTCCCGGGGTCTTAATTGTTTCCACTTTATTCTGCTGGAAAACCAAACATTCCGCCACAAACTTTTGAATATCAGATTTAAGGCCATCCCAAAAAAAATCTTTCTTCACCCTGTCGTAAGTTTTTAAAAATCCTGAGTGTCCTCCTAAAGGAGAAGTGTGCAATTCCAAAAGAATATTTTGTTTTAGTTGGGAATTCTTACAAAGATATAAGCGATCTTTGTACCATAAGGAATCATTTTTCCAACTAAATGTATGAGATGTACTAGGATCTTGCTGCAAATTTTGAATGAGTGTCCATACATCTTTGTCCTTCTTCCATTCATCTCTTGCTTCAGTTATCCAATCTGGTTGGATAATAGAAATGGCACAAAGCAATGCTTTCACCTCTTCATTCTTTCTTGAGAGTGCATCTGCAACAACATTAAGCTTTCCTTTTTTGTAGATTATTTCAAAGTCATAACCCAACATTTTTGTGACCCATTTTTGCTGCTCTTCTGATGATAGTATTTGTTCCAAAAAGTGTTTAAGACTATCATGATCAGTTTTTACATTGAAGTGTCTTCCCATTAGGTAAGTTCGCCATTTCTTTAGTGCATGTAGTATTGCTAACATTTCCTTCTCATAAATAGGTTTCTGTAAATACTTTCCTTTGATCGGACGACTTTCAAAAGCAATGGGTCTTCCTTCCTGCATTAAAACTGCACCAATTCCATTTCCTGAGGCATCACATTCCACAATAAAGGTTTTTGTGAAGTCTGGCATAGCTAAGACCGGTGCTAGGCACATTGCCTCTTTAAGATGGTCAAAGGCCTTAGTTGCTTCAGGAGTCCATGAAAATGCATCTTTCTTCAATAATGTTGTTAGAGGTGCTGCTATTCTCCCATAATTCTTAACAAACTTGCGATAATACCCTGTTAACTCGAGAAATCCTTGCAACTACTTTATGGTTGTGGGGACTTTCCATTCCTTAATGGCTTTAATTTTGTTAGGGTCTACTTTAACACCCTCGTGAGATACAATATGACCTAGATATTCCACCTCTTGCACTCCAAAGAAACATTTGGATGTTTTTGCATATAATTGTTTCTCCTGCAATAGTTTGAGCACCCTGTCAACATGTTCAACATGATCCTTCCAAGACCTGTTGTAGATTAGTATATCATCAAAAAATACTAGCGCAAATTTTCTAAGGAAGGGTTTGAAAATGGAATTCATCAACCCTTGAAATGTAGAAGGTGCATTGGTAAGGCCAAAAGGCATGACCAAAATTCATAATGACCCTCATGAGTTCGAAATGCTGTTTTTGGAATATCTTCAGTCTTCATTCTAATTTGATGATATCCTGAACGAAGATCCAACTTGTTAAAATAAATTGCTCCATGTAATTCATCCAATAATTCATCAATCACAGGAATGGGAAATTTATCTTTAATGGTGAGCTTATTGATCTCCCTATAATCCAGACACATTCGCCATGATCCATCCTTCTTGTGTACCAATACTACAGGAGCAGAGAAAGAACTTTGACTAGGTTGAATTATACCTACCTCTAACATTTCTGCAATCATACGTTCAATTTCGCTCTTTTGGACGTAAGGATATCTATAAGGCCTGATGTTTGGAGGAACACTTCCTGGAATCAAATGAATAGCATGATCATGGTCACGAATAGGTGGGAGTCCTTTGGGAGTTTCAAACACCTTGGAATGATTGTCCAAGACTTGTTGGAGATCTGCAGAAATAGATGATTTTGATGTTGGAACTTCTAGTGAGCATAATTGTGCAATTACGCCTCGCTGTTCTTTCTTTAGAAGCTTTGTCATGACATTAGAGCTCATTATCCTTCCTGGCTTCCCCGCAATACCCCGTAATTCGACTTCCTTTCCTTCTGAAAAAAATTTCAAGAAAAGTTCTTGAAAATTAAAAGCTACCGTCCCCAAAGATTGTAACCATTGTACTCCTAGTACAACATCCGCACCTCCCATAGGAATGGCAAGCATTGGACTAGTCAATACATATTCCCCCATGGTTAGCTTGATATTATGGCATTTTCCAGAGCAATTTATAGTTCCTCCATTTGCAACCATCACTTGACATTCTGGTGCTGGGTATAGGAAACAATTCAATTCCTTCGCTACCTTACAATGAATAAAATTATGGGTACTACCTGAATCAATCAACACTATTACCTTTTTCTTCTTGATATGTCCTTCTATCTTGAGAGTTTGAGGAGTGGTAATTCCTGCCAATGCATTACACGATATGGTCGGACTCATTTCTTCCTCTTCTAGGGTTGGTTCCTGGTGTATATCCTCTTCTTCTTCATTTTCTTCTTCCTCTTCACAATCTATGTAAAATAATTTCTTCTCAGCACACTTATGACCTTTAGTGTATTTGCTATCACAACTGTAGCAAAGCCCTTTTGCTCTTTTTTTCTTCCAATTTTTGTGGTGTCAACCTTGTAGGTTGTGGAAATCTAGGCGTAGCAACACTTCCTTCTTTATAGAATTGAGTGGTAAGCTTCCTTGTCGCCATAATTTTACATTCAACTTTTCTTGCCAACCTGAATGCCTTCTCCAATGAATCAGGTTCCAAAACGCGAACTTCATGTTGGATGTTATCCTTTAAAGTGCCTTTGAAGAGATCAATCCTGTGTTCCTCTGGAATATCAGTTACCCTTATATTCAATTTTTGGAAGTCCTCAATGTGCTGCCCCACTAAACCCTTTTGTTTGAGATTTATCAATTGGCTAAAGAAGGTGTTTCTCTTTGAATCCTCATAATGTGCTATCATTTCTTCCGTAAAAATTGACCAAGTGACAATTTTTTTACGGGAGCAAAGCCATCGATACCATACAAATGTATTTTGTTCTAAATGTAAAGTTGCAATGCGTAACTTTTGTGTGTTTTGCACGTTATGGAGATCAAAATATTGCTCCATCTGTAGTATCCATGTTACAGGATCCTTTCCATCAAACTTCCTCATATCCATTTTTGGAATATGGTGGTTCTTCCCGCCAACATTAGAGTTTATGAAATCACGATTAACATTTATTTTGTTCTCATCATGAGTTTATTCTACTATATTTTCACCATTAGGAAACATTTCTTGTATCAACTTTGTCAAACCTTCGATGTCTGCTTTTAGATCATTCTTCATGTTTTCCATGTTATCTTTCATGTCATCCATCTTAGCTTCCATGCCAGCTTCCATGCCATCCATCTTAGCTTCCACCCCTTTCTTCAAACCGTCCATCTTTGCTTCCATGCCTTTCTTCAAAACTTCCATTTCATTTTTTGTTGCTCTTTGCGAGAGTGAAATTTGTTGCACTTGCTCTTGTAATTTTGATAGATCATGTTGCAATTATTCATCTTCATGAGTCATAGTAGAGCCTTCTGAGGGCTTAATGGGTGTTGAATTATTTTTATGAGGCATATTTTAGAACCCAATACTGATATCTATTCTACAATATGCCCTTGGAATCAATTCAAATTGATTCTTCAAACAAGACTTATGAAATTCGGAAAAAAAATACACACCTTTTTCTTGCTTTTGAGGAGCTCGATATTGAAATTGGATTATCTTTGTGATTGCAGCACTTCAATATTTGATTTTCGGTACCAATGTAGCCCTCTGAATTATCTTTCGAATTCCATAGGTCTGACCTGATTTGGATTATCCAAGACAAAGTTGTGTCCAATCTCCCACAATGACCTAATTATGGACTGGTTCAGTAGAGCGAACTTGTACGACTTGCCACGTGTCACTGTTTCATCCTTTGGCTTTGCAATTGATAGCCAATAAACTACAGTCCGTGTACTTGCGACCAATTTTTACAGAATTCCAATCCGATGCTCAAAGAGAGAGTTATGAATATTTTCCCACAATAACCGCTTTGAGATGAAATTTGGGAGCCTGAAAAAGCACTACATTCCACATATCATATCTCCGAAAATATTGTGAACCAAGATCTGAAATTTTTTGACAATTTTCCTCAGGATTTCAGCTTCGCACCCTAACAATTTCAGATTCTAAACCTTCGTAGAAAAAAATTTATAGTGAAAATTCCACGATGACCTATTTAGAGCAACGAAACCCTAGAATCCAAAGCTCTCATACCAAATGTTGTGTAACCAGCTCCAAAAATAGAAGAAAAAAGATATCAATGCCTTAGAAATAAGCCACTTCAAGGGAGCAACCTCCAATACATTACATAAATGAACAATTCTTGGATGATACAATTTACAGAACCTCCTTTCTATATATAGGAGTCTGTGGGGCCATAATGTAATCCTAGTCGACTTAACAATAATAATTTAAGGGCACAATAATAAAAAAATGGGGGTTAGAAGGGTACAATAATAACAATAATGGGGTTACACTAACAACAATAAGGAACTATACTAGTAATATAGGGGCCTAACACTTTATGTTTAAGTAATCCACTTTTAATGAAGTCCTCCTCAGCTACACCATCTACTTTCCATGATAGCATTGTTTAACTCTGTGTTGATATAGTTATGTTGGTACTCCAACTTACAGTGGCTTCCTATAATCACAACTTTGAAGTGAAAACACTCCTTTATGATTTGATTACTCTGCATCCCTGCCATGTGTAGCCCTTTTGAACTTGTATTCAGATCCTCACACTTTGGTTACCTTCTACACAACTCCAATCCACTTGGATGATCTTCGTTCTCCACAACATATTTATAACTTCACAATGCAACATGAATGTGATTCACATCACATTCCACACAAAATTTAGCCAATGTTGGTCATAATCTGGCACATCTCCATGATGCTCACTAATTTGTTCTAAAACCATTCACTTAACTCTCATATCCAAAGTGATTATCTTCTCAACCAAATCCTAAGAATCCTCTAAATCCACAAAATCATCAACGAATTCCTAAGCCTAGGATTCACAATCCCTATGAGATCTTCACTAGCTTAAATCTCTCTCCTACATTCAAGAACATTTACAAATATACCTCACAATATTTAATTAAATCATATTCTAAATGTCAAACATAAAATCCACCCAAAAAATTGAAAATTACATTAATTAAATACGTATGGAACCATCTCCCTTGAAAATGCAAGACCCCCTAGATTCTACTAAATGTACAAAATTTGGAACCATGATGCTCCTGCATCAGAATCCCACTGTTCAAAACATTCATGATCTCCTGATCATGTGATTTCATATGCTGATAAAAACCTCCAGGGTCCCAAATTTTAGTTTGTAACTGTCCAAATGCCTTGCACCTTTGTTGTTGTTTCATGTCTGCTATCTTTTGGTTCATTTTCCTCTCTTCAATCAGCTTCAAATTCTGACTGATCTTCCCTTTTTTGTTAGTTTCCTCCATCTAGATTGTTTTCTATTGTTGTCCACTAGCTGTTGCATCCCCACATTTTGCATATCTTCATGATTCTAACTTTTAATTGCATCATTATGACTACCCTATGACTGTACCATCTCTTCACTTGGATCTACATTTAGTTTGCAGCCCTTTCCATATGCATCATCTTTAAGAAATCGCTCAAATAGTTGCACTTCATCTTCAAGCTATTTTGTTTCCCAATGGTAAAATTGAGATTTCTCTTCCTCTTCCATGGTTGTCTCCTCTTGCACCGAAACCTGATTTTCCAACGTACTTTGTAATAATTTAATGTCTTCGCTCCATGGGTTAAGAACTTCCACGGAATCTCCCTCTTCCCCCTTCATGTTTTTTTCTCTTGTGCCAAATATTCTTTAGTCTTTGCAGTAGTATCTTCATCAAAAGTCATATACCAATTATCAGAATTGACAATATAATACCTTATGGTCTCATTTGATTTCCATGTTAGCACATCCTTATCATGATGATTTAAATTCTCCAAAGAGTTCATGAGAGTGACAACTCGTCTCTCCTCCACAACATCCGTTCCAAGGATGTGTCCCTGCTCTGTTTCACAATAATGAACTTCTTCCTCTGTGATTTCCATTTGTTGCTTCATATCTCCATCTTGGTATTCTTCTAAATATTCCTTTGTCAAAAAAGTTATTATTTCATTATGGTCACTGCCACAAGTTTGATTGTCTTCAACTTTTTATTTTGTGTCAATTTTCCTGTGAAATTCACCATCTTTAAAATCACGAAAAACATGTTCAAAACACTTCACCATATCATCCATTTATTTGAAAAGCTTATTTCCTCATCAAAATGCACAAGAATATTTTCAATTTGTTGATATTCACCTGTCAAATCCATAACCACACACAAAGTGCTAGAAAAAATATAAATTTCTTCTTCCGATGATTTAGCTATCACACCTTCATTCAAACTCAAACTAATTTCATAGTCCTTCAGACTGTCTACGAATTCCTTTTCAATATTTATGGCTTCCACTTCATCCCGGAATAAATTTTGTTCAAAAACTTTACACTCAGTCGTCCTGAGTTCTTTCTTCAACCTGGCATACACCTTTTGCCTCAGTCTCCTTTGTAGTGAAGGCCATTTCATTTTCTTCTTCTTCATTATCCTACCATAGCATTGGTCCTCTTCTTGTTCTTCTAGCAGTTTCATCAATACATTCATGCTTGCATTTATATCAACAAGTTCCCTACCAAACTCTTCTCGACTCATCACCTTCATACCCTTTACCTTGCCATATTCCCTTCTATCATGGTTTTCCTCTAAACCTCTGGAATAACCTTCAGTGACCATTTTCTTACCCTTCCTTGTGAACTTCATATTTTTCACTTGTGGACGGCACCTAAGCCTCTCTTTTCAACAAGTCTCCATACCTGCCTTAGACATCTCAGCAAGCTTTTCTCCTTAAGCTTGATCTATGGTTCTTTGCCTCTGGAACCATTATTTCAGCAAAATATTTTTCTCTTTTAGGCTCTACATTTTCTAATTCCTTTGATAACATTCACTTGTCCCCCTTATCCAACCTTATTTTGAATTCTTCAACACAATTATTTCTTTGTTTCATCTTCTCTAAATTGTCTATGATGCTAACATCCTTTTTCTCTAGAAGATGAAATCTGCAAACACAATCCTAAAAACTAAAGTTAAAATAAAAAAATATATCATAGCACCTTCAAGATCTCTGCATGATATTGTTCCACCATTTGTCCTCCTTCAAATAAATATTATTATGATCTACTCTAGATGAAATCCGGAAGTTCGGAAACACTTTTTGGCGGAGGGCTAGAATTTGGGTGAAATTTTTAATTTCTCGTCTGAGAAAATAGTCAACTCTACTTCTCGACCGAGAGTTTTTAAAACTCGCGTCTAAGAGATTTTTAATAATTCGGCTGACAGTTTGATTGGGCTTAACTGGGGTTAAAATTCTCTCGGACGAGAGTTAGGTATTTTCTCATCCGAGAGTTGTGTTGAAATAAACTCTCGGGAAGACTCTCGGACGAGAGTTGAAAACAACTCTTGGACGAGAGTTTTTAAACTCTTGTCTGAGAGTTTTATTCTTATAATAAAACCCCAAATTTCTTAACTCGCCCGAAATTTTGCATTGTTGTTTACAATTTCTTTTAGGGCTATCATTTTCGCTGTCGTTTAGACTAGAGATGTCGCTGTCGAGCCACATTATCATCTAGCCAACCAGGTAAGTGTCTTCAGCTCAGTGAATATTTATTTTTTCAGAGATGCGGTTATGTTGCCTTGAAAAAAACCCCATCCGCTGGTTCTTCTCCAAGAATTTTTCCTTTTGTCATCTCGGCCCATAGAACCTCGCCTTGTATAAACCTCCATACTATATTTGCTACCAAACATTTTAAAATGAAGAGAAATTCTGGTGAAATTTGAATCTAAAAGGATGACTAATATATTTTATTGGCTCTTTCTCATCACAAATACAAAGTTGGCAATTATTCTCAAGCTTTGAAACACTGCAATGTTGTTTATGAAAAAAATCCTCGTCTTTTAAGATAGAGGGTTTGATTTTCGCTGGCTATAATAGGGAGTATTTTCAAATAGATTATGGAGAAAATTTTATTTTGCAGCTAGACTCGGTTTTGACCAATCATAATACATAGTCTATGGAAACAAGTAATCATAATAGTAAAGGAAATCAGAAGACAAATTCTGGTGACTTAACAACCAAATTTTCATATACCCTACATTTCGTACTCTCAAATGGAAAAACTTCATAGTCAATTGGTTGGTAATAGGCTAAGTTTTCTCATTTTATGGTGATAAAGTCTCCCACGCCCTACAGCAGGTTTAGAACCACCAGGGTTTTGGCCATGGCCATATATCTGCTCACTAGAATTGAGAAGTTCACATTATAGAAAAACCAAAAACTATTTCCTCTCTTTTGATTTTTTCTCATAAAATAGAGATGAATAGGAAGTCCTATCATATGCATCGATATGGGGATGACCTATAACTTCTCAGAATGGTTGTCAAATTGATTTTCCAACTCTCAAGGTTTAAGGCTTAACTACCCCAAAACCATTGCTTATGCACTATTTTTCTCGTGTTAACCTCTGAAGAAGTGACCACAGCATACAATATTATGTAAATTGTGAGGAAACGTAGAGAGTATCCTAGCACTAAAAGAAACTTCTTTCTCATCCACTTCCTTAGATAATCAGTCAAAATTCTTATGTTGGAAGATTGACCTACAATGGTGGAGTCATCCATATGTTGTATGTCATTAAGTCTAATATCTCTTAGGATAATGTTGGGATCCTCCATTTTCCTCTTAAGACATTTCCTTTGTCTTTCTTCTAGTCCTAAGGCAGGTGGTTCAAAATACTACTTCACTAGAGGGCTCATTCGTTATTTGTTGAATTATCCATTTAGTAGTTTTTACTAAACGAAACTCCCAATAAACCATTCTAGTAGTTCAGATGATGGCTACACCAAAAAGAAATCAGATGTGAGGGAATGTGGATTTCTTGTTATAGTGACAAACCCAAATTATGTCACCAATAATGGAGGGGGAATAACATTTTTTTGGATGATAGAGTGTTTGTGAGATGGGAGGGAGTCATAAAGGATGCAATCTAAGGAGATTGTGGTGGCTTCAAAAATGACATCATGTTGGGATGATAGAGGATCATTTAGGGAGTTGGTACCTATAGGAAAATTTTCATGTCAATATGAAGGAAGAGCATTTGGGGAGGTAGAAGCTTGATTTGACAAATGAAAGGATCCTCCACTACTAGTTTGGATGTCAGGATTCACATCATCCAACAAGTGATGTGATAGGTGATCCAAGCACTAAGGGAAATAATCCCAAATGGAAATGTCTGTAGAAGGAATGTGATTTTCATTAATTCATTCATTGGTCACTAAATGTTTTGATGAGAGGAGATAAATTTGTTTTGGGCACTTCTTGTTCTGGAAATTCCTCTTATTGAGCAAGGCATGCATAAAAATTAGTAAGTTTTTATATTTCGCACCCACCTTTACTTTAGTTTTATTGTATGAATACGCTTAGAATGAGAAGGATATATGATACACATTTTGCAAATAAATCCAATGGCACATCCTCGTACATTCCCATTGCAAGAGGAGTGGTAAATCAGGTGGAAGACCACCTCAATTTTACCCAAAAAAAATTGCCACCCATTCTAATAAACAAACGAACACTTGAAAATATTTAAGATTTACCTTCTGTCAAATATATGTTATACGTAAATTTCATTCAATATTTATCAAGCTAAATTAAAAACATCTTACCATAATATAGCACTGGTGCAAAATTGGATCATTGAATGAAGTTGACTCCCAAGCCAAGGTACCTAAGGCATCCCAAGGAATTTTAAGAAGGTTTTCAGGCATATTTTTATAAGGTTTTCAGATTATGTCGCCAAAAATGTAGGGGAATAACATTTTTTGGGAGGATAGAGTGTTTGTGAGATGGGAGGGAGTCATAAAGGATGCAATCCAAGGAGATTGTGGTGGCTTCAAAACTGAAATCATGTTGGGATGATTGAGGATAATTTAGGGAGTTGGTACCTATAGGAGAAATGTCATGTCAAGATGAAGGAAGAGCATTTGTGGAGGTAGAAGCTTGATTTGACAAATGAAAGGATCCTCTACTACTAGTTTGGATGCCAAGATTCACATCATCCAACAAGTGATGTGATAGGTCATTCGAGCACTAAGGGAAATAATCCCAAATGGAAATGCCTGTAGAAGGAATGTGATTTTCATTCATTCATTGATTGGTCACTAAATTTTTTGATGAGAGGAAATAAATTTGTTTTGGGCACTTCTTGTTCTGGAAATTCATCTTGGTGAGCAAGGCATGCATAAAAATTAGTAAGTTTTTATATTTCGCACCCACCTTTACTTTATTTTTATTGTATGAATACACTCGGAATGAGAAGGATAAATGATACACGTTTTGCAAATAAATTCAATGGCACATCCTCCTACATTCCCATTACAAAAGGAGTGGTAAATCAAGTGGAAGACCAGCTCACTTTTACCCAAAAAAATAAATTTGCCACCCATTCTAATAAGCAAATGAAAACTTGAAAACATTTAAGATTTACCTTTTTTCAAATATATGTTATACATAAATTTCATTCAGTAGTTATCAAGAAAAATTAAAAACATCTTACCATAATATAGCACTGGTGCAAAATTGGATCATTGAATGAAGCTAACTCCCAAGCCAAGTTACCTAAGGCATCCCAAGGAATTTTTAGAAGGTTTTCAGGCATATTTTTAGAAGTTTTTCAGATTATGTTTCCAACAATGGAGGGGGAATAACGTTTTTTGGGAGGATAGAGTGTTTGTGAGATGGGAGCGACTCATAAAGGATGCAATCCAAGGAGATTGTGGTGGCTTCAAAACTGAAATCATGTTGGGATGATAGAGGATCATTTAGGGAGTTGGTACCTGTAGGAAAAATGCCATGTCAAGATGAAGGAAGAGAATTTGGGGAGGTAGAATATTGATTTGACAAATGAAAGGATCCTCCACTACTAGTTTGGATGCCATGATTCACATCATCCAACAATTGATGTGATAGTTCATCCGAGCACTAAGAGAAACAATCCCAAATGGAAATGCCTATAGAAGGAATGTGATTTTCATTCATTCATTGATTGGTCACTAAATTTTTTGATGAGAGGAGATAAATTTGTTTTGGGCACTTCTTGTTTGAGATATTCATCTTAGTGAGCAAGGCATGCATAAAAATTAGTAAGTTTTTATATTTCGCACCCGCCTTTACTTTAGTTTTATTGTATGAATACACTCGGAATGAGAAGGATAAATGATACATTTTTTTCAAATAAATCCAATGGCACATCCTAGTACATTCCCATTGCAAGAGGACTCAAGTGGAAGACCACCTCAATTTTACCAAAAAAAAAAAATTCCACCCATTCTAATAAACAAACGAAAACTTGAAAAAATTTAAGATTTACCTTTTGTCAAATATATGTTATACATAAATTTCATTCAATAGTTATCAAGCCAAATTAAAAACATCTTACCATGATATAGCACTGGTGAAAAATTGGATCATTGAATGAAGATGACTCCCAAGCCAAGGTAACTAAGGCATCCCAAGGAATTTTGAGAAGGTTTTCAGACATATTTTTTTAGAATCAGGTAGGGATTTGTTTGAATCACAAGTTTGAGTAGTGAAATCTATATATATAGTCAAAAACCTATTTCAAAAAACAAAGAACAAGATCTGACCCAAAAATTTTCACCCAATTCAAAAAAAAATACAAAACTTATAATGATTAGACAATGCCTAAGGAATCCCACTCCTCTGAAACCATAAGGTGATCATCTTTTACCATAGCTCTGAAACCATGTTGAGAACCTGCAGGGGTTATAAATTCTCTTCTTGATAATTACTTGTGAGCTTTTTTGCTTATGTATTCTTCTTAATTAATACTTCATCAAGTCAATTACTAAGGTGTATAGGACACAAATGATTTAAGCAGAAGTAATACTTTTATTATAGGAAGGTAAATCAAAAATTTACCTTCCTTTCATTAGACTTCAAAATTCATCACAACCCTTGCGATATCTTCATTTTAACCCTGTAAGTATCCACACTGTATTCTTCTCAAACTAGCTTCATCAATCCACAGTCTATACCTCTAGTCTACGCCTTTAGTTACTTCTATTTTAGGTGAATCTACATCCCTTTTAGCTGCTATACCATCTCAGATAAATCCGCAAAATCTATCTTGGTTGACCTTTTAGTTGATGAAATGACTGTCGATTGATAATTTGTTCTCTAATTTGTCTATGAGGGGCAGAAATTTGATTTGATACTATAGCAACAATGGCATTATGCAAGCCCTACAGAGACCTCTCCATGACAGGAGGATTATCAAGTACATTGGTTGTCTATTTATGTCATGTTTTCAAGTAGATTATATTTATTTTTTGTTGTGAAAATTTGATTAATGTGAATTTTTTTTTCCTGCACAGGTGGGCACACTCATATGAATCGTGCGCCCAGACAACAAATCAAACAAGAAGAGCCCCATAAATGTTAGGTCCCTATATTACTAGTATAGTCCCTTATTGTTGTTAGTGTAACCCCCTTATTGTTATTATTGTACCTTTGTAACCCCCATATTGTTATTATTGTGCCCTTAAATTATTATTGTTAGGTCAGCTAGGATTACATTGTGGCCCCACTAGGATTACACTATGGCCCCATGGACTCCTATATATAGAAAGGAGGTTTTGTAATTTGAATCATCCAAGAATTTTTCATTCATGTAATGTATTGGAGGTTTCCCCCTCGAATTGGCTTATTTCTAAGGTGTTGATATCTCTTTTATTCTCTTTTTGGAGCTAGTTTCATAACACTTGGTATCATAGCTTTGAGATTCTAGGGTTTTGTTGCTCCAAACAGGTCATCGTGGCATTTTCGCTATAGCGTTTTTTCCACAAAGGTTCAGAATTTGAAATTTTTAGAGTGTGAAGCCAAAATCCTGACGAACATTTTTCGCAAAATTTTAGAGCTTGGTTTGTAATATTTTCAGAGATATGATCTGTGAAATTTAGGTCATTTTGCAGGCTCCTGAATTTAACCTAAACAGGTCATCGTGGTATTTTTGTAATAAAGATTTTTCTACGAAGTTTCAGATGATGAAATTTTTAGAGTGCGAATCCGAAATCTTGAGGAACAACGTCGCAAAATTTTAGATATTGGTTAGCAATATTTTTAGAGATATGATCTGTGGAAGTTAGGGCTTTTTGAGGCTTCTGAATTTCATCTCAAAGAGGTGATCGTGGGGAAATATTCATAACTCTCTCTCTGAGCATCAGATTGGAATGATGTAAAAACTGGCTGCAAATACATGGACTGTAGTTTTTGTTCTATCAATTTTAGAGCCAAAGGAGGAATCAGTGACAAATGGCAAGTCGTACAAGTTCGCTCTACTGAACCAGTCTAAAATTGGGTCATTGTGGGAGATTAGAAATAACTTTTCCTTGAAGAATCCAAATCAGATCAGACTTATGGCATTTGAAAGAAGCTTCAGAGGGCTACTACAGGGCAGAATTTTAGCTATTAAGGATCTGCAATTATAGAGATAATTCAATTTCAATATCGATCTCCTCAAAAGCAAGTAAAAGGTGTGTATTTTTTTTCCGAATTGCATAAGTATTGTTTGAAGAATCAACTTGAATTGATTCCAAGGGCATATTGTAGAATAGATATCAGTATTGGATTTTAAAATGGCCCCTAAAAGGAATTCAACACCCATTAAGCCTTTAGAAAGCTCTACTATGACTCATGAAGATGAAGAATGGAAACATGACATATCAAAATTACAAGAGCAAGTGCAACAAATTTCGCTCTCACAAAGAGCAACAAAAAATGACATGGAAGTTTTGAAGAAAGGCGTGGAAACTAATATGGATGGTTTGAAGAAAGATGTGGAATCTAATATGGATGGTCTGAAAAATGGCATGGAATCTAATATAGATTGCATGGAAGCTGGCATGGTATCTAACATGGATGACATGGAAGCAAAGATCTATGAGAAAATGGAAAACATGAAGAATGATCTAAAAGAAGACATGGAAGATTTGAAAATGTTGATATAAGAAATTTTTCCTAATGGTGAAAAGATAGTAAAGGAAACTCATGATGAGAACAAAATAAATGTTAATTTTGATTTCATAAAATCTAGTGTTGGTGGAAAGAACCATCATATTCCAAAAATGGATATGAGGAAGTTTGATGGAAAGGATACTATAACATGGATACTACATATGGAGCAATATTTTGATCTCCATAATGTGCAAAACACACAAAAGGTACGCATTGCAACTTTACATTCAGAACAAAATACATTTGTATGGTATTGATGGCTTTGCTCTAGTAAAAAAATTGTCACTTGGTCAATTTTTACGGAGGAAATGATAGCACATTATGAGGATACAAAGAGAAACACCTTATTTAGCCAATTGATAAATCTCAAACAAAAGGGTTTAATGGGGGAGCACATTGAGGACTTCCAAAAATTTGAATATAGAGGGTAAGCTGATATTCTGGAGGAACACAGGATCAGTCTCTTCATAGGTACATTAAAGGATATCTAACATGAAGTTCGCGTTTTGGGGACGATTCATTGGAGAAGAAGGCATTCGAGGATCAGCAAAAATTGAATGTAAAATTATGGGGACAAGGAAGCCTACCACTCACTTCTATAAAGAGGGAAGTGTTGCTACTCCTACATTTCCACAACCTACAAGGTTGACACCACAACAATTGGAAGAAAAAAGAGCAAAAGGGATTTTCTACAGTTGTGATAGCAAATACACTGAAGGTCATAAGTGTGTTGAGAAGAAATTATTTTACATAGATTGTGAAGAGGAAGAAGAAAATGAACAAGAAGAAGAAAAGTAAGGTCTTACCATATCACGGCGTAATGCATTAGCGAGAATTACCACTCCTCAAAATCTCAAGATAGAAGGACATATCAAGAAGAAAAAGGTAATAGTGTTGATTGATTCGGGTAGTACCCTTAATTTTATTAATTATGAAGTAGCCAAGGAAAGGAATTGTTTCCTATACCCAACACGGAATGTCAAGTGATGGTTGCAAATGGAGGGGTGAGAATTGCTGCAGAGAAAATGTGGTTCAAGCTAACCATGGGGGAATATGTATTGAATATTCCAATGCTTTCCATTCCTATGGGAGGTGTTGATGTTGTACTAGGAGTACAATGGTTACAATATTTGAGGATGATAGCTTTTAATTTTCAAGAACTTTTCTTGATTTTTTTTTCAAAAGGAAAGGAAGTCGAATTACGGGGTATTGCAGGGAAGCCAGGAAAGATAATAAGCTCTAATGTCATGACAAATATTCTAAATAAAGAACAACAAGGCATAATTGCACAATTATGCTCACTAGAAGTTCCAACATCAAAATCATCTATTTCTGAATATCTCCAAAAAGTCTTGGACAATCATTCCGAGGTTTTTGAAACTCCAAAAGGACTCCCACCTACTCATGATCATGATCATGCTATTCATTTGATTCCAAGAAGTGTTCCTCCAAACATCAGGTCTTATAGATATCCTTATGTCCAAAAGAGCGAAATTGAACATATGATTGCAGAAATGTTAGAGGCGGGTATAATTCAACCTAGTCAAAGTTCTTTCTCTACTCCTGTAGTATTGGTACACAAGAAGGATGGATCATGGTGCATGTGTTCGGATTATAGGGAGCTCGATAAGCTCACCATTAAAGATAAATTTCTCATTCTTGTGATTGATGAACTATTAGATGAATTACATGGAGCAATTTATTTTACCAAATTGGATCTTCGTTCAGGATATCATCAAATTAAAATGAAGACTAAAGATATTCCAAAAATAGCATTCAAACTCATGAGGGTCATTATGAATTTTTGGTCATGGCTTTTGGCCTTACCAATGCACCTTCTACATTTCGAGGGTTGATGAATTCCATTTTCAAACCCTTCCTTAGAAAATTTTGTGCTAGTATTTTTTGGAGTACAAGAGGTGGAATATCTGGGTCATATTGTATCTCACAAGGGTGTTAAGGTAGACCCTAACAAAATTAAATCCATTAAGGAATGGAAAGTCCTCACAACCATAAAGTAGTTGCGAGGATTTCTCAGGTTAACAGGGTATTATCGAAATTTTGTTAAGAATTATGGGAGAATAGCAGCATCTCTAACAACATTATTGAAGAAATATGCATTTTCATGGACCTTTGAACATCTTAAAGAGGAAATGTGCCTAGCACCAATCTCAGCTACGCCATACTTCACAAAAACCTTTATTGTGGAATGTGATGCCTCAGGAAATGGCATTGGTGTTGTTTTAATGCAAGAAGGAAGACCCATTGCTTTTGAAAGTCATCAAATAAATGGAAAGTATTTACATAAACCTATTTATGAGAAGGAAATTTTAGCAATATTGCATGCACTAAAGAAATGGAGAACTTACCTAATGGGAAGACACTTTAAGGTAAAAACTGATCGTGATAGTCTTCAACACTTTTTGAAACAAAGACTCTCTTCAAAAAAGTAGTAAAAATGGGTCACAAATATTTTGGGTTATGACTTTGAAATAATATACAAAAATGGAAGTTAAATTTTGTTGCAGATGCACTCTCAATAAAGAATGAAGAGGTGGAAGCATTACTTTGTGCCATTTCTATTATCCAACCAGATTGGATAACCGAAGCAAGAGATGAATGAAAGAAGGACAAAGATGTATGGACACTCATTCAAAAGTTGCAGCAAGATCCTAGTACATACGATACATTTAGTTGGAAAAATGATTCCTTATGGTACAAAGATCGCTTATATCTTTGTAAGAATTCCCAACTAAAACAAAATATTATTCTGGAATTGCACACTTCTCCTTTAGGAGGACACTCAGAATTTTTAAAAACTTACCACGGGGTGAAGAAAGAATTTTTTTGGGATGGCCTTAAATCTGATATTCAAAAGTTTGTGGCAGAATGTTTGGTTTGCTAGTAGAATAAAGTTGAGACAATTAAGACCCCGGGACTTCTACAACCTTTATCCATTCCAAGTCAACGTTGGGAGGATATTTCAATGGATTTTATCATAGGTTTACCTAAGTCCGAAGGAAAGAGTGTCATCATGGTGGTAGTTGATAGACTTACCAAGTATGCACACTTCTGTGCATTATCTCATCCATTTAAAGCAAGTACAGTTGCTACTACACTTATGGACAAAATTCAAAAGCTACATGTAAGCCCAAGGGTTATTGTGAGTGACAGAGATCCCTTTTTTACTGGAAATTTTTGGATGAAGTTATTTTCTTGTTTGGGTACTCAACCAGCTCATAGCTCATCTTATCATCCTCAATGAGATGGTCAAACTGAGATAGTAAATAAATGTTTGGAAGTATATCTTCGTTGTTTGTATCTGATAAACAAACACAATGTGTCAAGTGGTTACCTCTCGCTAAATGGTGGTATAACACTTCCTTCCATACTTCAGCAAAAATTACCCCATTTATGGCACTTTATGGATATCATCCACCATCCATCACATCATCTTAAACATAAAATTCGAAGGTTCAAGCAGTGGAAGATCACATCGAGCATCAACAAGAAGTTCTCCAACTCTTAAAGGACAACCTGAATTTTCCACAAAATCAAAAGAAACAACAGGCATATCAGCATCACAGTGAAAGAAGTTTTCATGTAGGAGACTGAGTATTTTTACAGCTACACACATACAAAAAAATGTCCCTCAAGCAAGCAAAGAAGGATAATAAATTATCGCCAAAGTACTATGGTCCGTACAAGGTGTTGCAAAATATTGGTACTATGGCATAAAAATTGGAGCTTCCTGCTTCGTCACGAGTGCATCCAATTTTCCATGTTTCATGCTGAAAGAAGGTTATAGGTGAAAATATTTTAGTTCAAACAATATTGCCAGAACTTGATAAGGAAGGAAAAATCATATTGGAACCTGAAGCAGTCATGGAAATAAGAACTCGACGGCTACAGAATCGATCAATTTCAGAGTATCTCATCAAGTGGAAGAAATTACCCACTGAAGATTCTACATGGGAGGATGAGAATTTTATACAGAAGCACCCAGATCTACTCAAGCATTGAGGACAAAACTTTTTTGAAGGAGAGGGGCATGTTAGGTCCATATATTACTAGTATAGTCCCTTATTGTTGTTAGTGTAACCCCCTTATTGTTATTATTATACCCTTGTAACCCCCATATGGTTATTATTGTGCCCTTAAATTATTATTGTTAGGTCGGATAGGATTACATTGTGGCCCCAGTAGGATTACATTGTGGTCCCATGGACTCCTATATATAGAATGGAGGTTTTGTAATTTGAATCATCCAAGAATTGTTCATTCATGTAATGTATTGGAGGTTTCCCCCTCGAAGTGGCTTATTTCTAAGGCATTGATATCTCTTTTCATCTCTTTTTGGAGCTAGTTTCACAACAATAGACCTGTTCTCATTCACCCCCAATTTCATAGAGCCCATTCTAAGTATCGTCTTATACGCAATATAGGTACACATTAGATATATTGCTAGTTAAAACGTTCAATTTTACGTTATATTCAATGTTGAACAGGTGAATTTTTTTTTCAAATGACATGTTTTTAATGTGAAAACATTATGCTCCATAGGTGCAAATGTAGGAGTTGGGGTTGGCCCTATTACTACTGAGGGGAAAAGTAGAACAATGTCTCAGCCTATGGCATCCATCCCACACTTGGATATTTCTCCTCCAGGTAAAATCTAAAGGAAAATTTATTATTTGATGTATGTTTAATGTGAAACTTATTGTGTATCTCATGTACTTCTGTTATAAAAAAATTTAATGTTTTTTACAGTGGGTGTTAGAGACGTTCATTCCTTGGAAGGGAACCATCCTAGTATGAGCGAAGAGGAAGAGATAGTTTTTCCACCAGGTATTTTCAAATGACATGACAAGTTTTTTAAATACAAATTTTTCTTATAAATTATTTAGTTTTTAATATGTACAATAATTTAACATGTTACAGGTGGTGGTGTTCGCCCTCCTAGGGGTAAAGGTCGTAGGGTTCGTAAGTTTGCTCGAAATCTGATCTATGATCCCCTTTACGCCCATCCTGATGATATTCCTGAGCATATACCTTGGGAAGATACCATCTCCTTACTTACTGTTGATTGGATGAGGGAGCATTCCACTAGATTGTGCAATGAATTACAAAGTTTCAATCTCTCTTCCCCGAGTCTAAATTGTCTACAAATTGTTTTACACAATTTGGAGAGTTTGATAGAGACGTATCGTGGGGTAGGACCATAAACCCAAGTTTTTTTTGACATGATGCGTAGAAGGAGAGCGTCATTGATTGCTATCCACTCCTACAATGAAGTTAAAAGTAGGGCCACTAAATAAATGGCCTTTTCATTATTTGACTTGTGGCCTGAAGACAAAAGAAGTCTGAAGATTGCAAGATTCAATGATCCCAATATTGCACCTTATATTTATGAGAAGTTCATGTATTCATATGGGAAGTTCCAAAATAATGATGAGGTGCCACAATATTTTGTTAGGATGTTATTTGCTCAATTCTGAGAGCGCATGGACCCTAACTATAAAGATACTGGGTGAAAATTCTATGGAGATGGAAAAGGTCATACATATGAACGACCTGATGCTATGCGAGATGTTGGGTTTAGGCCTCTAGGACCTCATTTAGCACCTCGACCACCAAGGGTAGTTACACTTCCAGAGGAGTTAGCCCTCTTCTCCAGTGCTACATCAAAAATGAGGGAGAAGACGCAAGAACATATTGCAGCTGCTTTAGGAGGGGTGGAAGTCAGCTTAGGGACAAGCCAACCTTCATCTAGTGCAGGAGTTCATTCATTTCTAAGTATTCTAGATGACGTGTTGAGGGAGACAGAGCGAGATAATCTTATGCAGTATGCATCCTCATGTAGAGACCTCTATGACCAATCCATTACATGACAAATGCACACCATGGGCGAGGTATGTACAAGCATGTTTTGATCTATTTTAAAATACACATTTATAAGATGAGATATTTTTCGTGTATATACATTTAGTAGATCCAAAAACTTACACCAATATATTTATTTAACTTATGTAGTTTACAACATTCTTAGAAGAACATTGCCTTGTCCCTAGTCCTCATTCTGTAGATCATGGACATGATCATGTACAGGTGCCACAATCATTTCTATCTATCTATATTTTTGTATGTCAAATTGAAATTGAATTTATGTCACAATTTTATATGGTATGAGTATTAACATTATGGAATTTTTCAGGTTAGAGCTATACATCAAGGGCTGCCTAAAGAGATTATTCCTTCTCAGGTTCCAGTTGTGACACAGGTATCGATAATTTCCGTTAAGCATATTTATAATGCTTATTATACTTATTTTCGCAAACTTTTCGATTAACTTTGGTTTCTACTTTTCAGGCTACACCCCATATTGAAATGATGCAAACTCAGCCTCAAGGAGATCGTATAGGCTCTGGGTCAAAGAGTCTACATTAAAACATGGTAACCTCTTACCATTTCTTTGTTGGTATCATTGCCACATTATAAACAGGCTATCTAGTGAATTTATAGATAATTGACAGGTTCCTTTATGTATCTAGCGAATGCTAAAACTAATATTTAATTTTCAGTAAAAACTTTGAGCCATAGCCAATTCACTAGGTTATTGACAGTATAGGCACTTCATTTGGCTTAGAGGAATGTGAAAATTTGTTTCCTTGACCATCTCAGACATTGTCACAATGTTAATATGTTGTAATTCCTACTCAAGTCCCTCCAAAATAAGGAAGCCCATGCACAAAAAGCAAACATACCAAGATATTTCATCTCTCACCATGGCCTTATCAGGTTACTCATGGTACAAGCTCTAAACAAAGCAAGAAAATCCCGAGAAGAATTCATTGCAACTCCAATGGTTGCAACTTCACTAAATGAGCCCAATGTTGTGTGACTCCACCCATTTCAATTGCGAAGGAGGAAGAATATATTGTCATGAATCCCTTGGCTACAAAGTACCTACTAATTCATATTAAGGAAGAAGAGACAAATTCTATTACACCATAGATGTATAGTGATATTGACTTTGAGATAAGTAGTAGAAAACCAACTACTGAGAGAATGAGAAGGCATCAAAAGAGCCCCCCATGTGTTCTAGGAAAGAAGAGGACATGATACATGCCTACCACCACCCAAACCCCTGCTACTCCAAAAAAACAAGTAAGGGCGGAAGAAATCCTATAACACCAAGAAGACACTACCCTTACTGAAACATAAGAACTAGTAGAGTCAGTGACCTAGGGTTGGAATAATTTGGTCTAGTGACCTTGCTACACCATAATAACCAGCAAGGAGTTCTCTACATTACATATTACTTCTTCAGAACGGTTTGCCTATAATAATGTGGATGTGATCTCTCAGGGGAAACTCTGTAGCTATGACAGTGGACTACATTCCCCAACTATTTATAGGTCTATCACTTACAATTTTTCATCTATCCAATACAGACCTTTAAAAACAATCATTTGGAGAATATTATGTGCTCTCATGTGATGGAAAAATGGGAGTTTCAAGAAAAGGGGGCAGTATGTGGTTTGAAATAGTTCACAACAATCCTTTTCAGGACAACTACACATATCTCGTGGCAGATCATGTCCAATGTTGCATCAAAATTGATGACATTTTTCATTTGCAAGTACCCAGGTTCTATTGTAGCTCAGCAATGACAATATTCCATCCTGAAAAAATTTTGGTTTCGAGGTTTCGTAGTTTTTCATTATGAATAAGCACGAAGGAAAGGACCATTGTATCCATGAGGTGGCTGCATTAATTCACTAATTTCAATTGGCATCCTTATTTTGGCACATGCTACAGCAGGATAGGAAATGAATAAGCTCTGCTAAGTATTAGTTTACAATAGAATAAGCTCTTTTGAGCAGCAGTCTTCAATTCATAGATTCATAGGCTTTAATGTCTTGTGTTTTGGTTTGAAGGTTTATTCATAATAACAAAGCTGTGATCTCATTAAGGACTTAATCCTTCATGCTAATACTTAAAGACTGTATGCTCAATCTAGGCACAAGTTTTCACAAGAAGTTCTTAGTTTCATTTTCCATGGCATGAACAGTGGTAGCCCATTCTATTACCATGAAACCCCTGGGAAGATTGATATTTAGTTCTCAGCTTTGTTCTCCATCCCATCTATTAAATTTGAAGGGCCAACTTGGTAGATATGTCACAGTGTTGCAAACTAGGATCCTTGTGCTCCATTTGTAGTTCATCAATCTGTAATAATATCTCCCTGCGAGCTTCATTATGCTCTAAGAAAATACTTGTTGGGGAGCGATTTCATGTTCTAGTATAGCTCGATTATACATAGATATTAGTTCTGGCGCCCTAAAGTATGGCCTGAATCAATCACCCACTCAACCATAGAGGCAAATACCTCCTCAACAACTTTCTCATCATGTTGAACACGAAATTCAATATCAACATAGTTGATTTCCTGTTGTATAGGAGTAGGGGTTTGGGAATGATATCTCTATGCTTCCTTATGAGCTTGAAGTGTGCCTTGAGCACTCCCTTCTACTTGAGAAGAGGACCCTCAACAGGATTTGGCTCTTTGTCATGGCATTGGACTTGTCAAGCAGGGGAGAAATTGAGTATGGATATGCACAAAGGTGAAGACTTCAAATGGATATAGCCATGTACAACAGGAAGGAGCTTCAATGGTGTAAACGCCAGGTAAGGCTGAGCGTAAATGAATTTAGTGTTGGAGAGGAGAAGGTGTAGGGTTGTGGGCACCACCAAAGGAGGTAGGAATAATACTATGGCTCATTGAGGCTTCCCAAAGTGCAAGGTGGACCCAAGTATCTGAATATGTAAGCAAAAGCCTGTAATAGCTATAGAAAATCCTAATAACATATCTATGTGTATTTACTTACAATGGTTTTGTTAGTTTGAAATAAGTTGTTACCCTTTATATTAGTTATTTATTCAAGGAATCTCACTTTCGATTATTCTCATGCTCATTAATATGTGAAGCGTTCTAAGCATACTTTTATATTTTTTAGGCTCATTAAAAACTCATGAAGAAAACACCTCGTACCAAGAATACCATTATCTCTCTGTTCCCATCATTAAATAAAGGAGAAGACACTCAAATCGAGTATCCTTTTTTTTGTGGGGGTTCATTAATGTAAACCAAAAATAAATTATAAATATTAGTTTTATTCTCTTTTGTGTTTTATAAACCATGAAGGAGATACCAAAAACTAAAAATGGAGGGGAGGGTAATTTCTTTGATCACTCTATCAATAAAAATTGCAATATCGATCACATCACCCTTAATGTTTCGCCTATTTTCATCAATACCTTACAATTGGGTTTTAGTTTTCTTAGGAGTTGTATGATACATATAAGCCATTCTAGTCCTCCATATGGATACTCTTATAGTCACTATGTAGTGTACATCAATGTCTTTGTCATTGTTGATTGATATCACGCGGTGCTCATTAGTCAATGTTTCCAACTCATGCTTGCGTGATGTCAAACATTGTTGAAGGAATGTTTAAACATCATTTGGTGATCTATAGTTTCTATTGACATTTTATGTTGACCATCCCTATGTCAATTATACTTGGTTATTATACCAAGAGGTATTTGTCAACTAATTATAATTGGTGTTATTAAAGATCTTTCTCTTGGGAATGCAGTTTGTGGTTGGACTGGGTGATAAAGTCTCCCCTACTGATATTGAAGAAAGCATGCGTGTCAGGTCAGTTATTAAAAAACCCTCTTTAGTGAAGCATTACTATGTTTTCATAACTAATGTTTTATGTGGTATGCATTAATGTCAGGGTATGATTGTATTCCAGCATGTGGTGCACAATAGCTTAGATGAGTTGAGATCATTGACCATGCTAGTTAGTCTTCTAAGATGCTAGTTCACTTTAATGTTCATATCAAAACATGAGAACGTGGTCAAGAATGATGATATAAATTTTTTTAAATTTTGGAAGGTGTTGTTGTTTACAACTCTATGATGTACTGTCTGTAGGAACAACACAGTAGGCAAGTTTGAAATAGTAGAGAGATAGAATTTGAGACGTAGTATCCTGTCTTATTTCTCTATTTATTTTATTCTATCACTACTTAAAACATAAAAGAGATCAAATTTTAAATTTCTTAGTTATTTTATTGTATCATTACTTATTTCTTATGCATGAATTTTCTTATTTCAAATTTTAGCGCTTGTGTACTCTATGTAATGTATATTTATATATGGCTTATAAAAGCACTGACATATATGTGGTTGAATTGAGTTTAAATGAAAAAAAAATTTGGGTGCAAACAAAAGAAAATTTTGACAAAGAGTGTAAAATTTTCACCAGACCATTTACAGTTTTTAGGTGGAGACCAGGCCGTGATGCAAGGTACAAGAAAACAGACATTTTCCAAACATGTTGTAAACTCAAAAACGTTTGTTAGGTGTGTCTACTTCATCTTGAATATGGATTTCCAGTCCAAGTTCGAGATACAGCCTTCGCCATTAACTCCAATGAGGCTATTCCAAGGAGTGATGTTAATAGAGAGTATTTTTTCGAGGAACTGGATTGCAAGGTGCATTTTTCTACTCCTGAAAATCTCTGAATTATATTTTATGTATGAAAATCAATGGTAGATTCCAAGTGTAATGCTAGTCTCTAACTACATTTTATTTAATTTTTTATCATAATATATATAACTTCATGTTTTATGTTGTTTTATAGAAGGATTCTCTATATTTCTACTTATATTTTTTTGGCTCTCAGTTGTTATGATTATGTAATGATTCTCAAATAATAAATATACACCCATTTCTCCACCTTTTTCGGAATACATTGTCTTTAGAATCTAGCCAACTTGACAGTCCCACAAAAATAGATAGATTTAGGAGCCATTTTATGCATTGTACTTCCTTTCTCTAAGGAAAACCTTGTGGGAAACCCAAGGGAATATTCTTCACAGTCATGGATGACATCCCTAATGAACCTTTCACTGTATACTAGTGTGCCTCACCTTAGAGGATTTAAAGAAGGCACCTGCTGGCATTAAACTAGAAAAATTCCCAGCAACATCAATGACAAAAGTTTGAGCTAACCCCTTGGGCTTTGGGAAGCATTTATACATTTTTCTGGTATACAAGTACAATAATAGGTGGCATCTCCTCATTTGTCTTGGAATTTTTTTATATTTGTGGAGTATAGTTCTAAATATGGTAATTTTATTCACTGTAATGTGTCTTTTGGGGAAACTCACATGGAATTTCCCCTCATCTTGGTACATAAGGTAAATTGGATTCTTCAAGGCTCAAGGCCAGATAACATCTGAACAACATTCAGCTCATTAATAAACATTATTTTTCATATAGCGATTTCAACCATGTCTACTTTGAGGGTCGAGTGAGTGTCCCCACAATGTTCGATTACATTATAGACGGCTCTCTAGTCATAGATATAAATTTTGATACCTGTGATAATATACCCAATCAATGACGCATACAGGGCACTTGGTATGGCACTAAAAATCTTTAGGAAAGTACTCTATCACACAACAACAATATGAAGTAGCCAAAATAAAGAGAAATACCATAATAACTTAGTACAACATCACTTGAGTCATCACACACAATTCTAAAAAGAAACCAAGATAAAAGAGAAATGTCTCGAATTCCACGAAGTTAAACATTGACTCTTTGGTCCTAGTATATATTGATATAAGTGTAATGTATTAAACATGGGACCAATATAAATTTATTCAAACATATCTTTGAAATAATAATATCACCTATCTAACAACTTCCTTATGTTCCACAATGATTACTCCTAGTATTTACAATTTGATGCACTTCACATTAGAAGCTACAACACCTTTTAGCATGCAACAACTCGCATCATTCATTACATTTTGATCCCTATCTAGATCCATGAATGGGTTGGAAAACAACCATGAAAACCAATAATATATCTGGAATAGAACTAGGTGGAATTTCTTTTAAATGGGAGCAGACAACCTCTAGCATCACTTCTGCGTATGTGAAAAAATGATTTCTTAAGTTTGGAGAGATCATGTCTAGCTCGGGATAAAGAGCATGGGAAAATCCATCACTATCCGCTTGATCTAAATGATCACTTTTCTTAACATGTTTCTCATGTTTATGTTCGTTCGATTTCAAAAGGGAGGCCTCTTGTAATTCTTCATTCTCATTCCCCTTACATCTTTTGATGGATGTGAGTTCATTAGAGAAAATAAATATTAAGCTTTTCATTTGATGCATATCTTGTGCAAGGAGGAGCCCTCCCTTCTGGTGTTCTTTTTCATAGCAATCCAATGCGCAAGAGGGAGCCATCTCTTCTAGTTTTCCTTTGCACAGTGAGCCAATGCCATCCAACCTGTGTATCTAACCAAAGGAAATGAAGAGGTTGAAAAAATTGATATTATGTGTATCCATGAGGAGGCAGGAATCATTTTTCTAAATTGGAAGCCCTTTTTCCTACCATACTCATCATCCTCCATCATGATGCCACTACGACTGGTAGTAGAAACTATAATTTGATGAAGTTTCCACTATCACCTATCTCCAAGTATTTTTTCAAGGTTTTGTTGGATGACTAAAATCCTTTTGATGATAATGAAGAGAGAAAAGAAAAGTATTAAGATGCTCAGCAACATGTTATGGTGTTCCCTCTAAATCTACAGAATCAGAAAAACATAGAGTAGACCTTGATGCTAGCCTATAAGGGTAAAAACATTTATAAACTCTCTATCATCGGGAAATTTTCTAAAACCATTTGGCCTTTCTTCAAAATCACAATTTACTTCTTTCTCATCATATGAACTATCTTTCAAAATAATAGACTGCATTTTGTAGTACCATTCTTGTGCTTGCATAAGAATTTCAATTACAGTTTTGTCTCTCTTTTCTTTGAGATTACCAATCATTTCGACTTTTGGAATTGTATTACTTGAAAATAGCTCATCAACCATCTTCCTACATGTGTGAAGATTTGTTTTTAGTGGCACTTTTTTTGATATGATAGTCACTATCACTGGTGTTCATCATGAAATATGGATTCAGGAGACATTATAGTGCCAAAAGAAGTGCATCAATTGCAATATCATGAATCTCCAAGTTCAGTTCAGACTGTTGATGAAATTCCTCTGTGAAATGGTGAAAATCGAAGGCCCAAAGTTCATAGTCTTTATAATTAACAATTTGCAAATATTGTGTTTGAAAGTCAAGGTTTCTATATGCACCAGTAACATCTAACATTAAGTTTCTCATTGACCTACTATCTTTTCCCTTGAGCTGATTTCCATCAACCTTCACATTTATGGTACATTTCATCATATAATTGTTTGATTCTTTATTCTTGACCAGCATTGAGATATCCCTCCAATATTACGTTGCACATCTTCGATTTAATACCAATGTCACCATCCTTTTGAAACTCTGCAAAAACCCCCTCAGCCCTATCCAACATGCCACATTTAATCAAGGATTCAATATATATTTCATAAGCTTCACAATTAGGTTGACACCTTGCCATAGATTGAAAAAATGTGTATTTTACTTCACATTACATAGATAGCCACATATACATTTGCATCAAATCCACATAGGATGGTTGCAATGCCTTCAGACCACTATCCTGAAATTTCTTCATAAAAGTTTCTGCATGTTCTACTTCTTTTTCTTGAGCTAGAATATCATCACCCTTATTTTTAGGGGAAGCCACAAAATCTTTGTAAAAAAGAAGCTCCTTTTTCGCTACCACGAGGTTTTTCTCTTCTTACTGCAGGGTTGTAATATTCCTCTGTTCAAAAACATCCTTGTCATCTTCAAGAAAATAAAGAAGGTCCTCCTCTTGTAAAGAAGGGTAAAAATGGCCAAGCATGTATCAGTGTCTGTCACATCTAATTGATATGAATATGTTTTGTTTCTTCATCTAGCTAGTGAGGTGCACGCAGATCATTAATCCAAAAACTGATGATTCCAAGTATGTCATAAATGTTAAAAAAAATTCCAAGGTATGCCTATTTCTCCAGGTTTTGTTGTGATCATACATAAAAGTCATTATTCTCTTATAGGTGTAGCAAGAATCAAAACTGCTACTTTACTCTTACACTAAAACTATAGCTGCAGTGATTAGTCTTTTTCTCGCAACAAAAATTATGAATTCAAAACCCAATGTTTTTCGAAAGCCACATTGACTTGCATGTAGTATTTACAAGGTTGTCTCTTTGGAATGCAGTTTATGGTTAGACTGGGTGATAAAGTCTCCCCTACTGATATTGAAGAAGGCATGCATGTCAGGTCAATTAACAAAAAATCCCCCTTGCGAAACTATCCTTTTATGTTCACTTTGTCTTCTAGGGAGTTTGTTTCCTTTAGAGTTGAGTGTGATATTATCCATCAATTCTAAGTGTCACTGACAAGTGAGATATCACATTACTTCTTAGTGAATCATTACTATGTTTTAAACTCTATTTTTTTATGTTGTTTGCATTAATGTCATAAAAAAATTTATAGATTTCTTCAGGTCACACCTTGTGGGTTTTGTCTAGAATGTAATGATTGGTGGTCTTCTTTCTTTATGTAGGGTTGATCGCAATAAGTATCAGATTCAGATCCCTTTTCCTCCTAATATTGATCCCAGTTTGACAATGATGACTATTGAAGAAAAGGCAGATGCCACTTACATTGATGTTGGAGGTTGCAAAGAAAAAATTGAATAGATGCGAGAGGTTTTTCAATTCTGTTATAAGCCATTGTCTATACAATAGAGTATTATGTCAATAAATGGTCAGTATAAAAGGTCATTTATCATAATAGTTACAGGGATAACATTGGGTAATATCATCCTAGACAAACTACTAATTTGTGCTTTTGGTTGCAGATATATTATGAATCAAGGATGCGTTAAGCATCTATTTGATCTTCTACTCTTTCCAGATCCAAGAATTGTAACTATTTATCTTGAAGGGCTAGAGAATATTTTGAAAGTTGGGGAAGCATAGAAGGTTATGGGCAACACTGGAGGTGTAAATCTCGATCCACAATATATTGATGATGCTGAAGGACTTGAGAAGATTGAGAACTTGCAAAGTCATGACAATAATGAAATTTATGAGAAGGTAGTAAATATTCTTGAAACTTATTGGCTAGAAGATGATGAAGATGACCAAACAGTAAATATTTTAAGTTCAACATGAGCACTTTCTTTGACCTTGCAAGCAAACTTACAATTATTTATTATTTTTGTGGAAGCTTGGATGGAGTCTAGTTTCCCGAGTTGAAAGAAATTTCAAAATATGAGTGTTATGTTTATCACCAAGAGAATAATTTCAAGTGATATTCTATCACCAATGAAATTTAATTTTGTAATATTTCTCCACCAAGCTATATAGATTCCAATCAATGATCTAATATTTCATAAGAGGGAAGTGATATGTTCTGGAAAATGTTGGTTTAAATGTTTTGTTTCTTATCAATATCCTTGGTTGTTGATAATTTGCTTTAAATTTAATTTTAACTTTTAATTCTTCTCGAGCATTAATTTATGTTTTGAAATAGTTATTGAATTTTTCCAAATATTTAGTAACAATTACAACATGTTGCAGAGTATTGGCCCTTTCTACTATCAACATGTATTTATGTGTCCCTTTCTATATCTTAGGAAAATGACAATATAAATTCAGACTTCTTAATTTCAGATAGTGTCATCAAAAATCTTACCTTAGACTGTGGTGGAATCCTTAATATTGTGGTGAAATCCTTGCTGAAGCTGTGGTGGACTCCTAAGCTCAAATTGTGGAAGATTACAATGATTCATGTGTAGTAACTACAACCGTATTGGACTGTGTATATATTTTCTACTCATTTCCTTGTTGGATAATCTCAACACAGTGATACTACCTCTCAAAACGATGGAGACCTTGATTGTTGTAATTGACCTAAATGTGTATCATCATTCTTTGCTCAGACTTCCTTGCTGGATAGTTAGAACACAATAATACTACCTCTCAGAATGTTGAAGATCTTGGTTGTTGTAATTTCCTTGACTGTGCATCATCATTCTTGGGTTGGTTTTCCTTGCTAGACAGTCACAACACAATAATACTACCTCTCAAAACAGTGAAGACCTTGGTTGCTATAATTACCTTGACTATGTATCATCACTCTTGGAACACAACAAATATTGTTGAAGTGTTGGAGTTGTCCAACATCAAGACCATTGTTGGAGACTTATTTTGGACAAGTGAGGCATTGGACAATGAACAATCAACGAAAGTTTTGGAAGCACCTATTAAGAAGTTTGTGGAGATATATCTTACTTGGGAAAGGGTTATTGAAGAGACCCTTGAAAAATCCTTGAACGGTTATCTTATGATTGATGCCTACAAATGAACCCCGAACATCAATTTTCGTAATGGTTGTTTAATCATATGAATGATAATGATCCTAGACTCATTAATCATAATGATTGAATTCATTCATATTCCTTTAGTGATTTTAAACCCTTTTCAAAGTGCATATGCCTCTATTTGTTATGATTCCAATTTTATGCTCCATTAATAAAATATAAAATAATAAAGCTAATCCTTCTTCCAATTTTAAAAAATAGGAGTATTTTTTTGAAGCTATCAATATATGCTCTATAAACTAGTTTGAGTAAATTTTCTCCTTAAATTTGAAATATACCAAACCATTTATCTTCATCTATATTGAAACATTGATGAGAGTTGAGTTTTTTTCCTTTGGAAATAATAATTTCATCTAAAAAAATTTGGATTTATTGCTACAAGGGGTGGGATATATATCTATTAATATAAAAGTGTGAAATCCATTACTAGCAAAAAATTTTGACATACAAAATAATTCATAGCTAAACACACCTTTATGAATAGTTTTGACATTATTAATAGAAATAAAGAAGGGTAAAACTTTTTGAGATTTACATGATGATTGATGATTATCTTGAAAATCCATTATTATGAGTAGTAGCATGCTTGGTGTTAGATCCATAGGTTACGTTATTTTAAAATACAATATTGCATAGAAAATTTCATGACACTTGAAAAGGATCATTAAAAAAAAAAAAAAATTTAATTGGTTGTTATTTATATTTGATAAAAACCCATTTACAAATGGTAATTATGAAGGCAAATATGTTAAGGTCACAATCAAGATTTGAGAAATCCATTGGAAGTGCAAGAACCTACACATAACTTAAAATTGTTATATGGAGGACCATGGTCAACATAAAACAACCCACTAATGAAAATTTGGTTATACGGTGTGGTTATATCTCAATAAAAAAGAGTTTTAAGGATGACAATGACAAGTTGTACAACACATGGAAGAGAACACTTTCTAGTTTAATGCACCCATGCCCATGAGGTTGGATTATAATAATAATAGAGAAAAAATATTTAATCTATATTTGATACTTCCATGATGATTGATGAGGAAACCATTATTACAAGTAATAACATACATTATTCATGTGTTAGATTTATATATTATACTATTTAGAAATACAATTATGAATAAGAAAATTCATGATACTTGAAAATAGTCATAAAAATGTTTCCAAAAGAAATTAAAATAGCAACTTCCAAGTAAAGGGAAATGGCTTGTACAAAATAAAGTATAAGAATGTTTTCCATACAACATGTTGAAACTTTAAAAATATTGAGAAAACAAAATATAGATTACAAGGGGATGTGTAAAATATGTAAACGATTAAAGACAAAATTTTGGAGAAATTTAACTAAATCTCGATTACAAGATGTTGAATATTCCTTT
This sequence comes from Pinus albicaulis, assembly GCA_034641835.2. Lineage (NCBI taxonomy): Eukaryota > Viridiplantae > Streptophyta > Pinopsida > Pinales > Pinaceae > Pinus > Pinus albicaulis. Next base: position 162,667,866 of record CM076570.1, read on the forward strand.
GTAGGATCTATTCCATGTTCTGAAAAATATTTTCCAAGCACATGTAGAATAGAAACATGTCAAATGAACATAGAAAAATATGACATTTGTAGGATACTTTTTTGAAGCTATCAATATGCGAGCTATAAGCTAGTTTGAATAATTTTTCTCCTTAAATTTGAAATTTACCAAACCATTTCTCTTCATCTATATTGAAACATTGATGAGAGTTGAGTTGTTTTCCATTGGAAATAATAATTTCATCTCAAAAATTTTGGATTTATTGCTATAAGGGGTGGGCGTAGGGCGTCGCGCCTTGGGAGGGCGCCCGATGAAACGAGTTTGGGTTGGGTCATTTTGTTAGAGGGCGCCCGTATCAGGTTTTCTAAGTTGTGACCGCACAGGTGCCTTGTGCACGTTCGTGTGGGCCATTTGCCATTTTCTCCCTTGTGAGTTCGTTCGAGTGGGCAGAGGGCATCGTGCCTTGGGAGCGCACTCGATGAAACGAGCTCGGGTTGGGTCATTTTGTTAGAGGGCGCCCGTATCAGGTTTGCTAAGTTGTGACCACATGCCTGCCTTGTGCACATTCGTGTGGGCCGTTTGTCGTTTTCTCCCTTATGCATTCATTTGATCAGGCGGAGGGCATCGCGCCTTGAGAGGGCACCCAATGAAACGAGTTCGGGTCGGGTAGTTTTGTTAGAGGACGCCCATATTATATTTTCTAAGTTGTGACCGCACTGGTGCCTTGTGCACGGTCATGTGGGTTGTTTGTCGTTTTCTTCCTTGTGCTTTTGTTCGGTCAGGCAGAGGGTGTCACACCTTGGGAGGGCGCCCGATCAAACAAGTTCGGGGCGGGTCATTTTTTTATAGGGAGCCCGTATCAGGTTTTCTAAGTTGTGACCGCAGGGGTGTCTTGTGCACGTTCGTGCGGGCCATTTTCCGTTTTCTCCCTTATGCGTTCATTCGGTCGGGCAGAGGGCATCATGCCTTGGGAGGGCGTCCATATTAGGTTTGGTAAGTTGTGACCGCATGGGTGCCTTATGTACATTTGTGTAGGCCATTTTCCATTTTCTCCCTTGTGCGTTCATTCGGTCGGGTGAAGGGCGTCGCACCTTGGGAGGGTGCCCGATGAAACGAGTTCTAGTTGGGTCGTTTCGTTTGAGGGCACCCATGCTAAGTTGTGACCGCATGGGTGCCTTGTGCACATTCGTGTGGGCCGTTTGCAGTTTTCTCCCTTGTGCGTTAGTTCGATCGGGTGGAGTGCGTTGCACCTTAGGAGGGCGCCCGATGAAACGAGTTCAGGCCAAGTCGTTTCGTTTGAGGGCGGCCATATCAGGTTTGCTAAGTTGTGACCGCACAGGTGCCTTGTGCACGTTTCTGTGGGCCGTTTTCCATTTTCTCCCTTGTGTGTTTGTTCCTTCGGGTGAAGGGCATCGCGCCTTGGGAGGGCGCCCGATGAAACGAGTTCAGGTCAGGTCGTTTCGTTTGAGGGCGCCTGTATCAGGTTTCCTAAGTTGTGACTGCACTGGTGCCTTGTGCACATTCGTGTGGTCTGTTTTCCATTTTCTCCCTTGTGCGTTCATTGGGTCGGGAGGAGGGCGTCGTGCCTTGGGAGGGCACTCGATGAAACGAGTTCAGGTCGGGTCGTTTTGTTTGAGGGCACCCGTATCAGGTTTGCTAATTTGTGACCGCATGGGTGCCTTGTGCACGTTTGTGCGGGCCATTTATCGTTTTATCCCTTTTGTGTTCATTCGGTCAGGTGGAGGGCATGGTGCCTTGAAAGGGCGCCCAATGAAGTAAGTTCGGGTTGAGTCATTTCGTTTGAGGGTACCCATATCAGGTTTGCTAAGTTGTGACCGCACAAGTTCCTTGTGCACATTCATGCGGGCCATTTGCCATTTTCTCCCTTATGTATTCATTCGACTGGGTGGAGGGTGTCGCGCCTTGGGAGGGCGCCCGATGAAACAAACTCGGGTCGGGTCATTTCGTTTGAGGGCGCCCGTATCAAGTTTGATAAGTTGTGACCGCACAGGTGCCTTGTGCACATTCGTGCGGGTCGTTTTCCATTTTCTCCCTTGTGTGTTCTTTTAGTTAGGCAAAGGGCGTCGTGCCTTGGGAGGGTGCCTGATGAAACAATTTCGGGTCAAGTTTTTTCATTTGAGGGCGCCCATATCAGGTTTGCTAAGTTGTGACTGCATGGGTGCCTTGTGCACGTTCGTGCAGGCCGTTTTCCATTTTCTTCCTTGTGCATTCATTCATTCGGGCATAGGGCGTCGCACCTTGGGAGGGTGCCCAATGAAACGAGTTTGGGTTGGGTCGTTTTGTTAGAGGGCGCTCGTATCAGGTTTGCTAAGTTGTGACCGCACGGGTGCCTTGTGCACATTCGTGCGGGACGTTTTCCTTTTTCTCCCTTGTCCGTTCGTTTGTTCAGGTGGAGGGCGTCGCGCCTTGAAAGGGCACCCAA